>VZTX01006724.1:0-32538 GCA_013400915.1 Pardalotus punctatus
GAGCCTCAGAGCTCACCCGGAGCTTCAGGGTCGGGGCGGCCCCCGCGGATCGGGGCGGCCCCCGCGATGCTCCACGGGGCCATCGCCGTCTTTCTTTCCCGCTCTCCTGCTTGCAGCCTCCGCGGCGCATCCCGTTCGAGGAGGCTGTTGTGCAGGAGTTCAGGCCGGCTCAAGTGGGAGAGTCCTTCGGGCCCACGTGAGTACCGGGTTCTGGTGGTGCTGTGCCCGTAGCGGGGTTGGAGCTCGTGTCTCAGAGTTACTCGTGTGGGTGAGACCTCACGAGCTCTTGCTGGTGAAGAAATTAGATGATGCTCTTCTTCCCTGCTGAGTGCTTGGAAATGTCTGCCCAGACGCCCTTCCGGAGATTTCACGAGGGAACAGACAAGTTTCTTGCTCCTTTCTGCTGAGAGCTCCTTGTGACCACTGTTGTGTCTCTGATGCTTCTGGGGAGGGCGTGTTTGCTTTGTCAAGTTTAGGATAAAATTCTTATCCCACCCTTAGCACTCCCTGGGTGAGGAGAAGGCAGATCCCCCCTCATTGCCGTCCCTCAGCCTAAGCAGTCTCGCACCCACCTCTCCTCCTCCAGGCCCCGGCTTTGCCTCCAAATCGCCCCAAAATGACATTGTGTATCATGGGAGCGAAGGAAGAATCTGTACACGATGCTCAGCCCTGATGTTTTAATGGAAATACTGCGCTACAGTCAAGTTTACAACATTGGTATAGAAATCACATGGGTTGTGGGCCGAGGATCACGTTACAGAATACAAAAAGCAAGATCAAATAAAATTTAAAGAAAAAAAAGCAAACCTCTGCTGTTGTACAGGCTGGGAGCAGAGCTGGGATGTCATATGAAGCACCAGAGGCAGAAGTCTCCCCATGGTGTGTCCCAGGGACCTGCACCAGCCCCCCCTGGCTCAATGACATGCAGGCACAGGCTCCTGGGATAAGATCCCCACCAAGGAGCAGCAGCTTGTACTTCCAAGCTGGTCAAAAGTCTAAATCACTCAGGATTTTCCCTTCCAGATCACTTTGAATATACACCAGAATAAAAAAGGGGGGAAATAATAGGGGAGCGTGCATGACACCTTTGGAATGGAAGAGGTACATGAGAGCCCCTTCGCATCTGGTTACAGCAGAGGAGAAACGAGACAGGTGATTTATTGCTGGCAAAGTGGGCTCTTCCCTCTCTCTCCCTTTCTGCATAGGAGGCTCCAGAGGCTCCAGACCTGCCGGCTGCCTGCTCCCTTCCCTGCCAAGGAGTAGTGGCCCCTCGGGGCCGTGTGCTTCCACCCCAGCTCCAGGTCCCGCTTCAGCCCTGCTCCCCGGCCTCTCTCCACAAAAGGAGCTGCAGTGGCAGGAGGAGAGAACCTGGAACTAGATGATATTTAAGGTCCCTTCCAACCCAGGCCCTTCTGATTCTGTGAACCTGCTGTCTCAAAATACAGTAAGTCCATGGGAGAGGTTGAAGCCATGGCAAAAGTCCTGCTTCTGGCTCCCCAGGTGCGTAGGACTGGCAGCATGGGCTTTTGCAAGGAAAGCTGCCTCCCTGGAGGAGACAGTGCAGTGGTAGCTGTTGTGACTTACAAAGTCCGTGTTGACTTCTTTATTTTTAAAATCAGAATCCTCCCCCGTGTTTTAAATATCTGCCAGTGTTAAATTTCTCTGCTTAAAAAAATATATATCCCATATGTGGATGCAGGAGTGAAACGCACCAAGACCCCCCAACCCCTCATCCTTCTCTTGCACACACACACACACACACACACACACACACACACACACACACACACACATGCAGAGCAGTGTTGTCAAATACTGGTTTGGTATTTCCCATGATGTTTTCTCCGACACAGAGAGAAAAATACATCAGCACAATCAGCCCCGGTTAAGTTGCTCAGCAACACTTCCCAAAAGCGAAGATCCTCGGAGCTGGAAGACAAGGTGGATAAAAATTACCCACCAGAAAGAAAAGCCAAAAATTAAAAAAAATTAAAATTATATACTATATATTTCTATTTTTTACAGGCTGCTTATACCTGTTGTTTAACGCCCAAACACAGACGCTGCCTCTGCTGTTTCCTCTTGCCAGTCTTATAAAATGGATTGGATACACCTCCCTCTTCCCTCCCCTTTCCCACCCCAAAACCTGCATGCTGCAACAGCGCCTTTCAGACCAGGAACAGGGCTGTGGGTGAGCAAGTGTCTTCCTCCAGTTAAGAACAAAGACATTATTTTTTTTATTTACAAAAAAAGGAGAAAAAAGTTTCCACACAAAAGCACTACAATGGTAACTCCCTTTGGTAAAAAGTGTAATAAATGTCTCCATCGGTCTGCCTGTCGGTACTAATTCTCAAGCCACCTGGTACTATGGTACACAAGAAGCTAGTACAGTTATGCTAGCACATCAAGCATAATTCCTTTAATTAAAAAAAAAAAAAACAGAAAAAAAACCAAAACAAAAACCAAAACAACAAACCAAAAAGGAAAAAAAAACAAAAAAAAAGTGACAATTTGTACATTTATTTACAAAAAAGGAAGGGAACATGTTAAAATCGTGTTGTTCTCTGCTGTGTGTGTGTACGTACATGTGTGTGAAAAGCTGGTGCATGGCACTAGGAGAGACTAGTAAACAAGCAGGTACAAAAAAAACCAAAAACCCAAAATAAAAATAAAACAGTTCCACTGGCACTAGAAAGGACAGACCGATCTGCACAGGGTGAGTCCAGCCTGGGAGGGAGAGGAGGGAGCGAGAGGAACCCGGGATCCGCTGCCCCACGGCCCCACGCCAGAGCCCATAAAGGGAGGAGAATCCGGTGGCGACAGGCACCTGGGGATTTTGGGGACACATCCAAGCGGTCTGGTGGTGGAGAGTATCCTGTTCCCCTCCCTCACCGCTCAGGGCTCCGGGGAGTCAAAGCCTCAACGCTGCTGGTGTGTACGAGCTCGTTGTGTTTCTCTGGGATGGCTCAGTTCAGAGAAGGGTCCTTCCTGCCCAAAAAGGGCCGGCAGCCCATGGCCCCAGGCAGAGATCCACGTCCCCACAGGGAATCCCGCTGGGGACAGGTTGTACCAGCCACGCACTAGTCAAGTGGCCATGTTACGGAGATACACAGTGAGGGGAGAAAGGCATCTTCCTCCTTCCCTGGATGCGCGCACACACACACACATCTCCCGGGCTCTTCGCTTGCCCCGGGGGACTCCTAGGGTGTCTTGAATATCGTGCCGTATTTGACGCGGTACTTGTTGATGCTGACAAAGTGCAGGGTCTCTGTGTCACAGGTGGTGGTGCAGGGCACCAAGCCCTCCAACCCTTCACCCATGAGCCACTTGTTTGTCTCGGCTGCCATTTCACGGGGCACGTGCTCCTTGGTCCATTTGTCCACCCAGGCCTGGAACCGCTGGTGCAGCCGCTTGCTCACCCTTTCGTGAGACTACAGAAACAGGGAGAGGTGTTAGGAAAAGTCAGCTTTGACTCCCAAACTGCAGCATAACACAAAGCTTGGCTACTGGTTTATACAGCCAAGGGGATCAAACACAGAGGGAATTCGCAACACAGACACTGGACTAATGACAGAAGGAAAGCTCTGATGAAGGTCCCCCAGGTCTCCTCTCCAAGAAAATCAGTGGCAAAATGAGCTCAGAAATACTAAAAGGTTTGTGCTCTTTGTTTAATACAGCAACTGTTGTGCTGGGGACATGGAATATATCCAGTGAGAGCCCGAAAGTTGCATGCCCAGCTCAGAGTGTCCCTTCTGTATTGCCCAAAAGATGCTGCTGCCTCCTCCTCCTCCAGCACCCAGGACAAGGCAAGCCCTGCTCTTCCCCAGCCCCCACAGAGTGGGACAACCAGAGGAAAGAGCAAGTTCAACATGCATTACACATATTGGGGACACAACTGCTACAGAAAATTAAGACCCAGGTCAGGTCTAACAGGCTTGAGAACCTGTGGCTTAAGAGAAACATCAGGAGAGGAAAAACTGTGCACATTTTTGAGTAAGAGCATCTGCCTAAGGAATGTAAAATCCAGGACAGATGGTATAAAGCCATGGCTACAGTCATAATTGAAAACAGCCAATATAATTAAACCTCCAGATTAAAACTTACAGATTTTATTATTTGTTTGTTCTTCTCCAAGAGACTTGACTGCTTTCTGGTGTTAACTGCTAAATCCAAGATTTGTTTCCAAAATCCAGTGTAGCTTCTACGGCTCCCTCAGTGTATTCCAGTAACCAAGGGCTAAGCTGCACACTACGTATTTAATGTATTTATGTTCAGATTCTCTGTGAAGAGCACTGGCACATAGTATCCTGCTTATAAACTTACATTTCCTTGAGGTTTGTGCCAGTTGAATGGGATAGACTGAATTCAATCAAAAACCTCGGTATCAGCATTTCAAAGAGTCACTATGCTGCAATAAAATGCTCTCATCTGATGTGGATGCAAGCTTAAGAGAATCACTTTACAACTAATGAAGTAAAGCCATTATCTGTATCTTGCCAGCAAGAAACATGGTAAGTAGTTGTTTTATAAATCTAAATACATGAGTAAAAGTGGATGGAAATATTTCCACAAGATAAGGAGAGCATCAAAGCATCCAAATGACCAGATCAATTTCCTCCAGTGCAATCCTCCTGAATTTCATCAATCTGGAGTCACAAGCTCTTTTCGTCTTGGATAAACCCAAACCTTTACAGCTCCCCCAACAGGCAGAGAGGCAATGCCTCCTTCCCTTCCCCTGGGTCCCAGGAAACACCATCAGCCCACCCCATTCTCTCACTGGCTCCTACCTGCTGAGCTCGCAGCAGCGCGGTCCTCCTGTACATGTAATCCTCCGACTTGATCACATACACCATCTTATAGGAGTTCAGCTTGAATTTACACTCCAGCTTGTCCAGGCTCTCCACGTTCTCCATGGACTTCTTACTGTTTCCCTCCTTCCCTTCCTTCTCCTGCTGCTCCCGACCACGCTGACACTTACGGATCCGCCTCAGATTCCTGCAAACCAGAGAACCCCTCTTGGAATTAGCACCCACCCTCTGGCACTACAAAACTGAGTGTAGGTGGTAGATCTCAAGGCCAAGTTGGACAGGGCTTGGAACAACCTGGTCTAGTGGGAGGTGTCCCTGTACATGGCAAGAGGTGGAATGAGATGAGCTTTAAGGGCCTTTCCCAGCACAGCATGGCCACTCACCTGGGCAGGAAGACGGGTTTCTGGGCCAGGTGCTCACGGAGCTCAGGGGAGGTAGAATCGGAGTTGACGTACCGCTCCACATAGTCTGACCAGCGCTGGAAGCAAGCACAGGGCACACATCAGCCACTGCCCTCCCACCAAATAACGTGGTAGGGTTAAGGGGGCTAAGATGGAAGTCATGCAGAGGAATACAACATCACTTCTTAAGCCCAAAAAGACAGGTACAATGTTTATGTGGTTTTGAATATTTTCTAATACAAAATAAACCAAGAAGTATTTGCCTGCTCACATCATTGGAAGCTCTATGGCACGTCCTTGATGTTTCTTTGTCTTGTGCTAATGGACCGCACCACCAGTCAACTGGACACTCTGGTCCAGTGCAACCTTGACCATCACAGTCAGCTCTCTGGACAAGCTGCCCTTACCTCTGCTTCCACAGGGTCATCTGAGTTCTCCTCTTCTGTGTCCAGCAGCTCAATGGTTAACTGAACTTGACCTCTGCTCTGAATGAACATCAGCTATAAAGAAAAAGCAGATGGAACTTCAGTAAGAGGAAGTTTGAAATAGAAACAAACACCTTCACTTCTCACTGGGGCAAAGGGAGAATGGAGCAAGTTGGCAAGAGTTTTAAGGGAACCTTTCTTGAGCCCCCAAAGGAAGTTTGAGGGCAAGGGAAGAGCTGTTATACACTCAGGCTTTTATCCAAAGTACTTCACTGGCTCAGAAAGGGCTTGACCACTTCCTGCCTCTTCAACAAAGGAAGTATGGATTTGATTAGCACAGGTTTATTAGCAATGTATGCAGGCAGCAGTGATTTAATGCCCAGCCAGTAGTGGCAGATCTCCCCACAGTCGACAAAATTGAGACACCAGAGAAATGGGAGAGTTTGAGCTACAAATTAAAACCAGTGGCAGCCAAGCAGTCAGTATGATACAGCCCAAAGCTGCTGTAAAGCACAGGGGATATTCATTGCTGTTCCAGGAAATATATTCCTCCTTGAAACCTCATTTCTGAGGGGCCCTTACAGAAGCAGTAACTTATGTCCCAAATGCTAGCAGCATGTGTGCTGGTTTTAGCTGGGATGGAGTTAATTTTCTTCATTTTTGGGTGCCCAAATAAGGCTCATTTTTAAAGGACTGGTGCCGCTCTCTTTCTAAAAGGCATCCCCCTCACCTTTTGCTGGTTTTACACTGTGGCTCAGAGCTTGGCTTTACCTTGAAGCAGTTCTCCTCAGACATGAGCTGCTCAGCTTTGCGCTGGTACGCGGCCTCCAGGAGCGTACGGGAAGACTGGGAAGCGAGGAGACCGCCCGTGGCTCCATTGCTGTTCTCTGACAGGTACAGGTCTGTCACCTGCACACAGATCTCATCACTCACAATGTGCTGGAGCTGCAAACAGGAAGAATAGCGGGAAGGTGGTTGTCAGGTAGGCTGCTACAACCCCATCAGAATAGAAAAAAGTAGGGATGTGACAGTGGGATTGAGCTCAAGCAAAAAAAACCTTGGCTTCTTTCACTTGCAGATGATCTCTGCTACTATGTAAAAAACACACAATATCTTAAAAAAAATTAGCAGGTGGCAAAGCACAGCTACTCAGATAAAAACTATGGCAGGAAACATTCTGATCAGCAGCAGGGGAGGAAGGGCCAAAGCGCCGTGACACAGTGTGTCCTCTCCTCACCAAGGGGCTGCTGCTGTGTCTGAGGAGAGGGGTGGGAGGTTTAAGATCAATTCCATATTTTGTGTAAGTTTAAAAATCAAAAGTCTCCCAGCTGTCTTCTGAATTCAGTCAATCTGTGGACCGAAGGGTTTCTGAAGAGTAGCTTTACCCTTCTGAAAGAGGAAAGGCCTTTCAAGCTATTGTACTTCCAGCCCCTTCTGTCTGTTTTTGTTCTTTACACTACAAAAAGGCACAAGAAGAATTTTTCCTTTGCTCACACATTCTTCCTACCAACCCAATAAAAGGACTGGAGTTTAACAGCCAAAATGAGCTACTCCAGCAGTCAGATAAAAGAGACAAAAGGTTTTTAGAAAAAGCGTCCACTCCTACAGCACTGATTTGGAAAG
Source organism: Pardalotus punctatus (assembly GCA_013400915.1). NCBI lineage: Eukaryota > Metazoa > Chordata > Aves > Passeriformes > Pardalotidae > Pardalotus > Pardalotus punctatus. Next base: position 7,258 of record VZTX01006724.1, read on the forward strand.
GAAGGGAACTATTTAGATGTCATTTCATTTTCTTTCTCAAAGTGAAAGCAAGATTAGCTCTGGACATGCTTTGAATACTTATATCCTAAAACATCTGGAAAACAAAGAGAACTCTGTAGAGGATATTCTCAGGAATTGAAACAGATAAGAATTTACCTTCTATCATTTCTCTGCATGAGTGTTAAGAGAGCTGGGTGAAGAAACATCCTGAATTTACCTGCTTACCCCTGAAATTTAGGCACACAACATGGCCTCCAGCATGAGCCCAGGTTCTCACTGCAGCAAACAACCCATCTACTTTCTCTACCCCATCCCAGCCAGTGCCCAGGCTGTGCTGGCAGTCACCTGTCGGACAATGCTCTGGATCAGCTTGTCCATGGTGAAGGCAATGTAGGCGTGGATGGTGAACATCTCACGCAGGGAGTCTTCGTACTGCGACGAGTCCATGTTCCCGTCCAGGAGGTTGCGCACCATGTCCAGGAAGGCTGGGTAATAATCCTCAACATCGATGTCCACTGCAACAGGACAGAAGGGGAGACATGAGCACACACTGCCAGGAAGGGTTGCTGTGAGTTTTGGTCCTCAGGTGACCCACTTAAGCTGAAGAGTTACTTAAACTTGTCTTTTAAGGACGTAAGTAAGTCATTTTAAGGCCACAGGTATTTTCGTAATCTCTTGTTTTCTAGCTCTAGCCTCCTCCATGAGCTTGTTACTGAAAGATTTAACTTGGGGAACTTGAGGATACTTTAGATATGCAAGTGTAAAATGAAAGCTCTTACAAAGTAACTGCTTTGTATTATCTTTCCGCTATTCAAGTCCCATGTTCCCCACGGATAGAAGACGAGAACCCATCTTAAAGGGTCACTGCTGTCAAGTGCCTGAAGACACCAAACAAGCCCCATCACCACCCATCACAGAAGCATCCTTTTCCCCCCAGACTCCCCCCAGAAGTCATGGTCTGGGCTCCTTCAGCCGCAGCTGGATGGCAGGACTGTCACTCTTGTCTCGCTTTATGCCCAACACTTCCCTCTCCCACTCCCGTTCCCGCGTCTCCTCCTCGATCTGCCGCTCGGCCTGGGTGCAGATCCGCAGCAGCCGCAAGCACAGGATCTGGTGCAGCCTCATGAAGATGTACCAGTTGCTGTTCACGTAGAAAAGATTGTAGACCTCATCCATGCCCCGCAGCTTCTGGGCCGTTGTGTTGTTGAACATCAGCTTCGTTTTGGGAGGACTGCCCCCAACGCCATTGTGCTTTTTTGCGGCTCCAGTAGCTTCGTCCACATCCATTTCCTCCTCTTCCTCCTCTTCCACATCTGAGAGTTCACCTCGCTGGGCAAACAGCAGGTCTGGAATGAAGTGATACATGATCTGCTTGATTTTGTACTTGTCCTCTTTCTGGATTCCTGTCTGCCGCTTCACGTGGTGGATGATGAGAGAGGCAGCATCTTCGAGGATCTGCTTGTCTTCATAGGCTAGCGAGAGGTGTGGGCCTGTGGGGACTCCAGCATTGTCTTCTGAAGCCTGTTCTTGCCTCTACAAAGGACAAACAGCACAAAAATCAGCCTAAACAATCCCTCTCCACCACCCAAGAGCCTTCTAGAAAGCTCTGCCAGTGGAACAGATTTCCTCCCTCACCAAGCTGTGAGGAACAGGAACTGAAAATGCACTAGGAAAGTACATAAGCTAGAGGGAAGGAAACTATTGGTGACCATCTCACCTCATCATAGATGCTTTCAATCTCATTGAGGAGACTCTTTGACCTCAGGACCTTGGTATCATTCTGCTTGAAGTTGATGCCCTGGTGATCCAAGGATTTCAGGTAATACTTCTCATTCTGCTCTCGCCAGACTTTATTAAATCCTCTCTGGGCTTCTCGCCACTCTTCCTCTTTCATCTTTAACCTGCGGTCAAGAAAACAAGGGTGAGCTAAGAGGTGAGCATACAAGAAAAACCTCAGCCCATGGTTCTTGGTGAGTGTGAACAAGAGCTGAACTCCTGATGAAGTGGGCATGGATCAAAGATATTCCACAGAAAGGAGCTTTCCGGGAGGTGCACCCTGGACATGCTCTTCTGGAGAAACCACTCTGGATTTCTTTCATATCTCAAGTAAAACCATGCAGGAACAAAGCAGCTCTGCTGTCTACAGCAGGGAGAGGGGATAAAGAGAAAGGGAAGTCAGAAGAACTGGCCCTGGTCTCTCAGAAATCCCCAGAAAGTCATGTAGCTCCACCTGTGGAATGGGCAGCTTACTTTGGATGATGAACAAAGCATGGACACCTTTGTGTCCTGGGAACGGACTGCTGAACCTTGACTCAGCCTCCCAAGCAAAGCACCCCTGATTCAGTCCAAAAAGAACATCCTTGCAGCAGGGTGGGGAAACTGAGACCCTGCAGGTATCCTGGGAAGGCTGCTACCCCCAGATCCAGAGCCCCAAAACACAGGACCAAGAGTCCCACAGAGATAAAAGAGTGTCTACTGCTTACACATTTCCTCAGCCTTTCCCAAGGAGGTGCAGCAGCCACTCCCTTTTAACTGAGGAAGGGGAGGCTGACAACAGAAGCAGGATTAGGAATCTGAGGGTAGCACAGCCACCATGATGTGGGCACATACAGCCACTGGATCTGGAAAGGGATCACATTGAGCCCTGGGCAATCCACATAGTAGTTTCCTTATCTTACACACAGTGCTGACACCAGGGAGGAAAAAAAGTTTAAGAGGAGACAACAAAAGCTCTATATCCTTTCCAGCTGAGCTGTAAGGATTTTGTTTCAGAAGGGCAATTCCCTCTAGGTGATTTTTACGGAATACACCAACTGTCTGGAATAAAAATTAACTTCTTAATTTCATAGAATAATAGAATCACAGAATGGTCTGGTTTGGAAGGGACCTTATGGATTATCTTGTTCCACCCCCCTGCCACGGGGGTGGAACAAGACCATGTTGCTCCAAGCCCTGCCCAACCTGCCCTTGAACACTTCCAGGGGTGGGGCAGCCACAACCTTTTGGGGCAAATTTACAGCCTTGTGGAGGTCACACTGAGGAGCAGAAATCAGCCACTTTTCCATAAATTTGGACAGCATACAGTGCATTACCCTTTGGAAGGGACCCTAGGGCAGGGTTCTGGGGCAGCCAATACCTTTTCAGTACAATGGGAACAGCCACAGATGGGTTCTTGCGAAGCCCATCGATGATGTCAGCTGCTTTGTCAGCATATATCCTCTGGAGAGCCTTGCGGTGGATCACCTCTGAAGTGCCCCCCAGGGTGTTGTCCAGCCGGAATTTGGCCTGCTCCTCAGCAGACAAGCGCGACAGTTTCTTCTGGATTGCCTCGAGAACGCGGATCGTTGCCAGGTTGGTCTCCAAGACAACATCCAGCTGGAGAGAACAGTGCATTAGCCGGAGCATTTGAATAGACAAAACATGATACTTCACGGAGGCAAACATTCAAGTGACATAAAACAAGAAGCCATGCCTGTTTAACAAGGTGTACTCGAGCACTTTGGTGTTCAGCTGCTCTAAAATAATCCAATTATATTTTATCTGCTACCTAGATAATACCGTGTAAGAATTTAAAGGCTACCAGAAGGATACTGTTCGGAAATTACATCTTCCAGCTGGGAATAGAACACAATTGACAGTTACTCTACAAAAGGATGTGCCAAATCTGAGTGCATTCAGGTAATTGCCCAGCTAACTTCCATTTCCAGTCAAGATGTCAGTCGTTTAACACCCTGAACATACTGCTTTGCAGATGATTACAGGGGAATGCATGTTCTCATGCACTACGTGGGCAGGAAGAACAGAAAAGATGCAGCGATTCCATGCTGGCCATTCAAAATTTCATGTGGAGTGGGGTGAACCAAGAGCTCTGCACAAAAGGTGAGGGGCAGGGGTGGCAGCTTCGTGGCTGTGCAGCCACTGCTTCTTGCATTAAGAGAACACAAGCTTTTATGCAAAAAACAGGTGGCAGACCCAATAAAAAGAGTTTCTAAGATGCAGTATTAAAGGCATCATTATATCAGTATTAAAGGCATCATTATATCAAGCTCATTAATTGGTCACAGAACAGAGTTTTCAGAGACAAGAAACAAGGAAAAGCAATTTACCTCAAAACGCTCATCCTCACACCTGTAGATGTGCTCTTCATATTGCGTCTTCTTGGAGCTCACAAATGTGGAATCTTCAGACCAGGATGGGAAGGAGACCCAGGTGTCATTCAAAACCTTTGAGGGAGACAGAGGGAGAGCACTAGTCATGGTCAGTGTTCAAGGGGATCATGCCTGGCCAGCTCCAAGCTGAGTTTTCTGATGGGACAATTTAATTACCAGTGGGAAAAACTCTGTGTCCCTTCCAAAGCCCAGAATTCACAGGGCAACCCCAAACAGCCAGAACCCAAACAGTCAGGCAGCCTGAAAATTGGCTGGAGCTGTGAGGAAAAAACTCATGAGGGAAGAGGAAAATAAAGGTGAAAGGAGCTTTTCTGCTTCTTTGGATTAGTCAGTGGCAACCAGCTGGTTCCTCATGTGTGATTCACCATCAGCACTGTGTGGTCACCACAGCAGGCCTGACTGTTAGACATGACACAGTTGCTGCCTCCAAATAAGGCCACTTGGAAGTATAAATCCACACCCCAGCATCACCTTTCCTGACAAAACAGCTGAGCACCTGCAGCTTTCAACACAGGAACAGGACATTAAAAAGCAAACAAACAAAAAACCAACAACAATCTCGAAGAGGCCAGAGGCATAGAAACAATTATTTTGGCAGGCAGTCCTGAAAGCCAGTCTGAGTTTTCATAAACCCAAAGCCTGAACAACTGAGTCAGTAGATTCTCACAGGGAGAAAAGTTTGTAACTGCATCACACAAGATGCTTTTGAGAGACGTGTCAGGACATGGATTAAAATTTAAGCATCTCAGAGAGAATGAAAGACACTTCTGAGGGAATACGTGGGAGAATCTGCTTACAGAAAACATGATTTTCTTTTAAAATTGGCCTGGAGACAACTCTGAAAGCAGGCTAAGTGGGAATTTAGGTAAAAAGGTAGCAGTAATCCTGAATTACACATTACCTTGTAAAGGACCTCTGAGATCACATTAGTACCACACAGAAAACCAGTTCTGTCATTTCCTACGTGGAGGTCAAGTTTGCAATCTTAATGCTCCTTTCACAGGTTGTACTATGTAACACATCATAAATAAAATGTAGGAGCACTAGGTATGTCAGTAATTAAACATTGTAACTATCCAGTGAGGTTTTTTTTTTTTTTCCAGCTGCTCCCCAACACTCCACACAACCCCTTCACAAACACCACTGGAGAAGAGCTGGTGCCAACCATCAAAACCACACGGGTATCACAACTCCCAGCCAACTTCCAGCATAACCCAGTTCCTAGACTGATGCCTCACCCTATGCAAAAGCTTCTGGACAGGATCCAGATGTTTACAGGAGTGCCACTATGAATATCTCAGGTGTGCTCCCCTCAGGCTGCCACACATACTGTGATGATCCCAAGCCAGGATAGTGTGCCCACACACACCTGGGTGCAGGAGCAGCACGGGTCAGTGCTGGATCAGGGCTAAGCTGGCAGCTGCCTGGCCCCAGCTCCGTGCCCACCACCACCACATGGAACCTTTCCAACACAGGGATACAAAATAAATTCCCCATCCAGCTCTGTTTTGCTTGCCTTTGCTCCAACGCTTTAAAAAGGTTGGGAAGAGCCTTCCTCTGTGTCCCACCTTACCTCTTTACACAGCGGGGTCCGCCCTGTGCACTTGGGTTGCTGGTAGCTCTTGGGCAGGGCGCGGTAGCTGGAGCCCAGCCTCTTGCAGGAGGCATAATCAATCTCCATGGCAATCCCCTCGGTAGCCCGCTCCTTCGGGTACGTCTCCATGTGAACAGACTCCTTATACCCCAGAAAGTTTTTGAACCAAGTGAACAGTTCTGGGAATTTCCTAAAATAAAAGGAATGAAGTGAAAAATGAGCTAAGCAGAAAGCAAACTGCCGAGCTGTGATGCTGAGGCTAGAACTGATTGCTGCAGACAACCTCTTAAATTATCAGTCTGGTGAGAGGACCCTCTCTCTGCTCAACCCCACTTTCACAGAGCCTGACCAAATAGGAAGCAAGCACCTGTTGTTGATCAGGTGGGGGATTGTTCTCTTGGTGCAACTAAGGTGCTTTAGGATTAGTGATGAGCAAGGAACAGCTGTCAAAGCTGTCACTGCAGGGACAGCACTCATGGCACGGTCACATCTGGCTCTCTCCAAACCACCCTGTAGTGAACTCAGGCCAGATTCCTAGTTGTTTGCCAATGTTTTGAACCTTAAACTAGATCTTTTCTTTCCAGAAGCAGCAAGAAGAAACTAAAAGGCAATTCTGTAACTACACAGCAAAAGGTTTCAGTGCTGAGCAATTGCTTCAACCAGACTACACAAAGCAGCATAAATCATGGAGAAGCCTTTGCCTGCAAGGCCCAAGTTCGCTTGTTTGCAAAGTTTCCTGAAGAATTTATTAGTCTAAAACACTGCGTTTATTAAGGTCCTCATCTCATGCAAAGCTCCAGTAATAGGATGAATTTAACCTGTTACTCATTAAATCACTGCTTACTAATTGCTTTTTTGTTAAAAAAAGATAGTGTCCAACTCCAGATAAAAAAACCTGTGCTATATCTTTCCCTATAGTTAGGAGCATAAGCAGTAGGCAGGAGAAGTACAGAATTTTTTCTCAAATTTCTACCTAAAGTCAGGCATCCTGCTGATGCCTGACTAATTCCAGTGGATCTACAGAGCACGTGGAAGCTCCTTGGGGCAGTTTCTCTGCACAGCAGCTACTTTAACAGGGTCCTGAACTCAATTTATGTTGCTACTGCCTTCTCCCTTGGAACCAGGAACTCAGTGGCCCGGCAGAAGAAACATTAATCCTGCTGCCCAAAGTTGATGAGAGGATATCAGTTTTAACTGATTAACAGAGCTGTTCTCTATGCTACTGACAATCACAGAAGTAGTAATTCCTATTTAAAGGAGGGTGTTCTTTAACATTTTTGGCTTTGCAACAGAATTCAGCTGCTTTTTGGAAACTTCAGTGTATTTATTATCAGCACTCTGCTTTTTTTGGAGGACATTTCCTAGCAATTAGACAGTCAATCTTTTCTCAAATGACATAAACCCATGATTCCAGAGCAAGAAACTGCCGTAACAGGCTGCTAATAATTTTGTTTGCTCTACTGGAAGAAACACAGCAAGCAACACCTGCCCTGCTCCTGCATGCTGCCTGTCAAGACACAGCTGGGAATCCCTCTCAGATGAGGAATGGGAAAGGGCAGTGCAGAAAACCATGAAGGTTAGTGTTTCTTTCCTGGCTCCACAACAGACACAGACCAAGAAGATTAAGTTTCTTGCCTTGTGTAAGGAAAGGGGCTGCACTTACCCCAGGAATGGAGAAACCAGCTGCACGAGCTCGGCCCGGGAGATCACCTCCTGGTTGAAAATAACCAGGCAGCGAAGGAAGTTCTCATAGGCTTCTGTGCTACGCAGAGCTTTGCGGACCTGATGGAGAGAGATGAGAGGAAAAGAGGAGCTGTCAGGGTGAGACCAAGCAGGGGGAGGTCCAGGATTTGACACTGTGCTCTTCCCACTGAGGCACACAGATCTTTAAGTGAGCTGGACAGATGGAACTTGCCCTATACACAAGGCCAGACAAACAGGTACTGATGGAAATGCAGGGGATTCCCTGCAATGTCAGCATTACTCTGAGGAAGGAGTTTCAAGTGAGGAATTAAATCCTTCAAAGAACCCTGTAGGAGCTGGATTACAAAACGCTGGAATCGTGGACAACATCAGTTGTAACTGCAGCACCACAAACCCACCCAGGCTGCCCTTAAACTCCAGAGAGTATTTCAAGTAGGGAGCAGGAGTATGAGACCCACACGCTGGGTAACACCTCTCCAGCCTCTGCCTGCTTCCAGCTTGGATTATCACAGACAATCCTCCTCCTGTAACCCTGATCTTCACCGAATGAGGAAGCTAACTATTCATCCCAATACCATTATCTCTTCCCATGAGAACAGCTGGATCTACACATCAGACTGAGATCTATCATTGTTAAGTTATTCGTCATTATGGTTATAATTCCACGGCAGGGATTTCTAGGTTTACTCATGTTAACACCTACACATCCTCCAAGCAATAAATTGGTTCCCAGTTACCATTAGCTGCTCCACATCATGCTGCAAAATTCACCACATCAGCAGGGAGCAACCAAGACTGTCATCAATGCGTGAATATTACTCAAAAGGATTGCTTTAAGTTCATTCCATACTCCCCTCTGAGCTATAAGGGAATGCACGGACATCTCAGAGAAGACACCAAGGTACCACTCAGAAACATCCCGTATCTCCTTCACTTGATCTGTGTGCTGAACTAGCAACAGGTAACAACTGTGCAATTAATTAGATTAATCTCTCAGGGAAAAAAAAGAACAGCCCAACCCAATGTAAATATGAATCAGCTGCTTTGTAAACTGAGCTCCCCCACTGCAGCCAGCTGGTTGTAGATGGGTACAAGCTGTGCCAACACAGCAAGACATGCCACGCACATCATCAGCTGTACGAGGATTTTATAAAGGGGAAAACTATTTGGAGTATGGGTTACAGGAAAAAATTCCCATTCCCTCAAATAAACTGCAGCAGCAGCAGGTGGAAAGTTGGAGAAGGAGCTTTGGGGAAAAGACACATGTGAAAAATGTCACCAATTTAAAAAAATTTCAGTGGATCCAACTTAGAGGTCACAGGATGCATCTGAGGTCAAGCTGGGAAATGTTATCAGGGTGGTATAAATCTCACACTTCACTGTGATAAAAATCCAGATGTGTATACAGGAAGGACATACATCAAGGACATGCAACATCTGCATCCTGCCCCTCACCTTCTCAAAGAAGAGAGATTCTGTCCCCACACCATGTTTGCTGGCTTCTGCCAAAGACTGGTCTTTTAAACCAAGCAGCTTCGGTTTCTTCTGTTATCAAAAAAAAAGAAACGCAATTAAAAGGAGTGTTCAGCGAGTTGAGATAATTTCATTATCTATCAGAAATGAGTGCCAGCTCCCTGACCCCACCATGTGCTTCCCGTTAAAGGAAAGGTGGCTTTTTTGAAGGAAAATCCATTAAAACATGTGCTACAAGTTAATTTACTGAATGTTAATAAGTAGCATGCCACTCCAAATATTTGTAATACATTGTTGCACCCTTTCCTGTAACTAGCTGATTGAAACAATCACACTACAGCATATCTTATTTTGATAACTAGTCTGGAAAAATGCCAGAATAAATTATTTTCCTACCACTCATCCAGTTCTGTAAGTCTTACACCTCCCCAGAATAACAATTTTTTTTTCTCTTGCATTCTACTGCAAGATGCTTTATTTTCCCCATACCACCCCTGCGCTCTCCATCCTCAGAAAGGCTAAAGTTGCCTCCAAAACGTGCTTTATTTTGGTGCCCTTGATTTGAAGAGGGGGAGAAAGGGCAGAAGGGAACTTAAATCACTGGATTTAAATGATACAATTATGCCTGCTAATGCTTTTCATCACAAAGGAAGATACACTGCCTTCAAAAAAAGCAGGCAAATTTATTCTTCATGCATAAACACGAAGCCACCTGGCCACAGGACAATTTTTGTTGCACTACAAAACCTCACTGCTCTCACAAATCGTGCGCCATTTGAAAAGGGCAAACTCTGCTGAGAGAATAATCGTTAATCATTGTATTAAAAGGTTTATCATTGGAAAGATGAGGAAACATGATTCCACTGCATCTGCTCTAAATTCCACTACAACAAAGCTTTCAGGCACACCTTTTATCTTTCCCTACGTGCCTTAGGAACATTTGCAACAGATTTTGGATAAATTTATTTTGTGGCATTACTGAGACTTGTCTCCGCACTCCGCAACTCCCCCTCATTAAACACCAATAAAACTACATTATTTCTAATAAAGTGATGAAAATTCTGTCTTCCCAAGCCACTAAAGTAACTACATCCCACCCTCAGGTACAGATACCACCACCAGTTTGCAAAAGCTCAGAGGCAAAGACTTGTGCTAAGAAACAAGAAAGTTCAAAAGCTTTAAAGACAAGCATTATGTTCCACGTTCTGAAGCTGCAAAAATCTCAAGGACTTGGAAAACACGTGCTGCTCTGCCACAGCCTCATGGGACAAACTGGGCTCTGAAGGAGCAGCACTCACTCTTACCTTCACTGGAGGGGTCGCTCCAGTGCCCGAGTGCCGTCGGATCTGGCAGCCATTCTGGTTGGGTCTCTGCTGCTTGTTGTTGAGCTGTGGCTTCTTCACTGTGCCCCCGTGGTCATTCCTGACTGATTCCACTTTCTCTGCAGTTGTCTTACTTAACAGCTTGTTCAGAAACAAACCCATGACACCATCAGGGCTAAGTTCCACACAAAACGTCACAGAATGATTTGGGTTGGAAGGGGCCTTAAAGATCATTCACTTCCAACCCCTGCCACGGTCAGGGACACCTTCCACTACCCCAGGTTGCTCAGAGTTCCATTCAGCCTGGCCGTGAACACCTCCAGGGATGGGGCAGCCACAGCTTCTCAGGGTAACCTGTGGCAGGGCCTCACCACCCTCACAGGGAAGAATTTCTTTCTAGTATCTAATCTAAACTACTCTCTCTCAGTTTTGAAGCCATTCCCCCTTGTCCTGTCACTCCATGCCCTTGGTGAACCATCTTTCTTTGAGGCTCTCTTCAGGTACTGGAAGACCACAATTAGGTGAGCCCTGAGCCTTCTCTCTTCCAGGCCGAACAACCCTAATTCTCAAAGCTTTTTGTCACAGGAAAGGTGCTTCATCCCTCTGATCATCTTGCTGGCCTCCTCTGGACTTGCTCTGACAGGTCAGTGTCCTTCCTGTGCTGGGGACCCCAGAGCCAGCTGCAGCACTCCTAGCTTTACATGGCCAGTGGATTTTACTGCAGCTACAGCAGTCTTAGAACAACCCTTTTAGGCAAAGAAATTGCTTTTAAAATGCAAGTTATTTAAGAGACAAGCTGTAGCCAGAAAACACAGTCTACTCCCCTGACCCCACTCCCACATCCCAAGAAAGAAACAGCAAAAGCACATTTTTCTGAATGCTGGCTACATACAGAACAGTCTGCACTAGGTATTTCAGCCTGTCTGCAAGAGTACTCACCACAGAGCTGTTGGCATCAGGCAGGAACTGCCCAAACTCCGAGAGCAGATCCTCCTGGTTCTTGAAGAGGCGAGCCACCTGGGCATACACCTCCTGCTCTGTCAGAGCTGGCGTGTAGTTCCCTCCTGCCTCCTTAGCATTGCGCTGCTCCTTCTGCCAGAGGAAAGAGGAGAAGTGTCAGAAGAAAGGATGCACAAACTATTCAAGTGACAAAGAAAAAATTAACAAACCCTCAGTGACATAAATAATGAAACAGCAAAGGTCTCAGCTTCTTATGTAAAGCATTATACTATATTAACAGAATGACTCTCATATATTCTAAATATCTGTACTTATATATTCTACAGATATACCCTAAATGCCCAACCGGCCCTCGAATTGTAGGACACTGATCAAGGAAGTGGTTTCTTTGCTTTTAACACAAAGCTATGGCCACATTGCCTCATCCTGACACATGTTCATGGAAAACCACCAAATCCAGTTTTTAAACAAGCGTTTCAGACACTTCTAAACAAAGATGAGGGACCAAAATCTATTCCTTCATACTGCTATGTAATCTTAACTTGCAAGACCAGGCTGGACAGGGCTTGAAGCAACCAGACCCAGTGGAAGGTGTCCCTGGCCATGGCAAAGGGTTGGACTAGATGATCTTTAAGGCCCCTTGCAATCAAAGCCACTTTGATTATTTGCTGGCCACTGCAAATACAACAGAAGACCCAAACGAAAGTTTTGGACAGACCTCCCCAAAGCAAAGAAAGAAATAACCATACAGAGACCCAAATTCACATTTCTAACACTCACCTGATACGTATGGAGGATCTCCAGGAAGGCTTTGTAGATGTCTGGCTGTCCCTGGAACCGATTCTTGATCTTGTTGACATAGTTGATGGCATGATTAAACTCTACAGGCTGATTGTTCTGCAGGGATGGTGTGGTGCCCAGAGAGATTGTCACAGGCGTGTGAGGCTGGACTGGTGGCGAGCGTGGCGATGCGTACGGCGGAATTGGGGGGGTTTGCTGGCTGGCAGGAGTATGTGCCTGCAACTGAGATGGCTGAGGAGAAAACAAGCTGGGTTAGGAATCAGCAGATCCCTTTATGGTCAGGATAAAGGTACTTTTAATCCACTTAGGGATAGATAAATATTAGTGGGCCAGCGGAGACTAAACCACATGAGGGAGGCAAAATGCCTGGACCATTCAAGCCGTTGTTAAGATGATTTTCCTTGCTAACTGCTTTGGGCTGAAACCTGGCAAGAGACACAAACTGCCTCAAAAATTTAACAGAGCCAAAATGCATAGGTATGCCTGGCTTCAACACTGCAAGTTATTTTGCTCCTAGTGAAGAATTCTGGGATGTATAAAGGCAATAGCAAGGGAAAACTGGAGTTTCTTGAGACAAAAAGCAGGCAGTGAGCAACTATTTTGAATACTCTTAATGGCCATCAAACAGCCAGGTGAAAATTTAGTTTTGAGATGGCAATTTTAAGTGGAAATGGAAGCATTTATTTTAAATTTCAAAACTTGAATTACATAGAGTTTTCAGGACTGAGAATGTAAATAACTGTCTTAGGATGGCCATAAATATCCTGTTACACGGTCCTGCCTTGCTCAGCTAGAGCTTTACCTGCCTGGTAGGGACATCTCACCTCATTGTCTAGCCTGTCCCTCAGGTTCATTTTAAAATTTCAAAAAAAAAAAAAATTTCAAAACGGAGAGAGAGACATTTTGCAGGTTAATGGGGAGTAAACCACTTATCCCATGGTGCTAAGAAGGAGACTGCTACCTCTTCACTGAGGACATGTACTACTTCTTCAGAAAAAATCCTTGATATCTGGCACAGGCAAGCTCATTCCGGAATGATCTGCAGTGTCTAGCTTTGCAAAGCTTTTAACATGTTTTTGTTTGCCATTTCTGAGCAGGAAGTTCTGTGTCCCAACAATGTTTGTCCAGAGATCAGCTAACTGCCACATTTTAAATCCTGCTGCTTTTTAACTACATATTACCTTTTACTTTAACTTTTCCAGCCCATTGCTACCCAACTGTTAAGGGATTAACCCTTGAAACTTCAGAGATTCCCTCCCTAACGCTCTGAAATACTTTCACATTTTGAGGTTAAAATGCATGATATTTTATCTGGAGTAATCACCTTGAATGTCTATTACCCTGTTCTGTTTCACATAAAACACATCTTCTGGACAGCAGAATCTGGATTATATCTAAACCAGAGTCAAATTCCTTTTGTTATCGAAAGGTCTCTGTTTTGGGCACACACACTAACACCTACAGGCAACATCATGGTCATCTCACCTAAACTCTTGCACTTCAGATGTTGCCAATAACTCCTGCATCCTGACAGCTGAACCAGATTCCTGTACAAAAATCATCCAATCTGAGAACAAGACTTCAAGCAATGCAGAATCCACCAAATGACAAATGAAGGTTTCCTAAAGGCTTAATTGCCTCAAGCTTTTGAAAGCACACACACACTTTCACACCAAGAGGAACATCTTTATCACAACCTCTGTTTTATGAGCAATTTCTTGAGACTTTAGGTCTAAGACAATATACACAAAAGCAGGAAGAGAATGTGTGCTCAGTGCTTTAACTAGGAACCTTTTTCCTAGGGTTGCTGGATCACTTCTTGAATAATGCGTGTGCCATTTACCAGCTGCTCTGTCTTTCAGTTCCCCACTGCCAGCAACAAGGCTTTTCCAAACCCTTAATGTTTTGGAAAAGCTTATTTGAATTGCTGTCAAATTAACTATGACTACATCTTCAAGTTTGAAAATGAGGAACTAATCCAGCAGCAGAAGGGGAACACATCAAGGTTCACAAATACTGAGGTAAAGCAGGTGGAAGTTAATTTTTCACCCTCTAACTCCACACCAGCTTCAGCTGGATGCAGCAGGATCCCCGTGCTCGCAGGGGTGGTCACTCAAAGCCGCTCACCTTGCTGATTTTGGCAGGTGTGGGCTGCGGTGCCGGCTGTGCTGGTGTCGGGGTCGACTGTGCCGAGGGCTGCGACGGATGCGGAGGCTGGGGCTGCGGCTGGGGCTGCAGCCCGTGGGTGGGGATCTGGTGAACCTGCCCCGGGGTTGTCACGTTCACCATGTCATTGGTCTGCACCTCAATCTTGTAGCCAGGTGGCAAGAAGGTGTTGAAACCCATGATCAAGTCTGGGTGGCCCTTGAAGAGCTGCGACACGCGGCTGATCACCCCCGGCGTGTCAATACTGAGGAAGGAATAAGATCACAATGTCACGATCCTCTGGGACCTTTCAGCGGGACAAAGTTTTCCACACAGGAATTGTCCATCAGACTTTCTTCCCTTATCACCTCTACCATGAAACAAGGCAAAACTGAGTCCTATAAACATGCACTGAACTCAAGAGTGACATTAGCATCATTTTAATAGCCCAGACAGCATTTTATATCTACGAGATCTAGTCCCAAATCTGACCATTATTAATGGGCAGACAACCAGACACCCATATGAATCAGCTGTCAAGGCTGAACTTGTGAACTCCCACTATAAGCAGAGATTCAATATAAATGAAGGGATGCATTTAATTTTCAGAAAATAAAGCATACAACTTCTTTTTACATCATTGTCCAGGTGTGTTATTCTGTACACAAAGAAAAGAATTTAGCTCCTGCCCTGTGCTCCCATGCCCACATACATTCTTTCTAACCTCGAAGGAAGAAGCAAAATGCAGCTTGTTACCTTTGAGACTTAAATTCCTTCATAATATCCAAGAAGTCATTGTAGACCTGCGGCTGGCTACCAAACTGTAGCTTTACTTGGTCAAGGTAAGACAATGCATCCTCCACCTGGAGACAGACCAAACAGGTTGTATTAGCAGAGAAGATTTTATTTCACCTCCCATTGTTCTGAAAAACACTCATTATTTGAAAACATGGCTGTTAGCCCTGAGCCTGGGCAGGGAATTAGGGAGTAAAAAGCTCATGAGCCTGGTTAGTGTACTACCAGCATCATTTGAATAAGAGGTACTCACTCCCCACTCCTGGCTCACGAGATAAAACTGTACCAAAAAGAGACAAAAAGGAAAAAAAAAAAAGTAATAGAGATCAGCAGAATTACTCAGAATTAAAAAAAAAAAAACCATACTCCAAATTTACCATCACTGAAGTGACTGCTAGGATAAACAGAACTAGACTGAGTATTTTTCCTGAATTCATATGTGGAAATTATTATGGAAGTCTAAGAATAAGCAGAGAGTGGAAATGACATATTCAGTGTAGTAGATGTCTGCCAGGTACACGCTTGCACTTCTCTCAAAAAGCCAGACATTTCAGTTCGACATCGAAGGGTTTCGAAAATGGCAACTGTGGGCGGCAAATTGTTTTACACCTCAAACAGCAAGAGGTTTATGATTCGTGTACCAACAGCCAATTTTCAGAGGTACTGGAAGAAGAGCCACAGCCTAAAGTGAGAGCTCTGGGTCCCTGTGCCTCCAGCAGCCAGGTCACACACTCAGCAGCTGCAAGAGCGACACACAGGACCTCTCTTTCGTCTGAAATTAAGTAACAGCAACAGAAGAAAGTCTCATATACAGCCCCAACCTCGCACTTGCAAAGGATTTTCCATGGATTTCACCGGGAGAAAGAGCCACCCTCTGAAACTGTTTTCAGAGGTCTGTGGAAATGGAGTTTCCCACATTCAGCAAAAGGATAGGGCAGTGGTTTCCACCAAAACTGGAAAAGACTCACACCGTATTTGGAAGAAGCTGGAACAGGCATCAATTTGTACGTATATGCCTTCTCCAAATGTAGCTACTTAAAGCGGTTATTTTTGGTGGACTTTTCTCTTTGTTTAAGGATTTTACAGCACATAATCTGAGAATAGAGCCTTCCTTACTCCCAAATTACTCCCACACAACCACCCACATATGCCATGTGTTCAGAAAAGCACCGAATGTTTTGATAATTTAACCCATTCATCCAAATACCCTAAGCAACACTTATTTCCTTTTCCTCCCTGCCACAAATCTTTTCCTAGAAAGTCAAATTTCTTTATATTACGGTATTTGAAACAACATGGTTTCAGCAGAAAGAGAAGTCCATTTCTGCATTCAATAGACTCCCGAACAGGAGAAGCATCAAATCCTTGTCGCGACAGGTTTTAGGTCACCAGCAGAGAGGTAAAAAGGATAGAAAAAGGGCCCTGGCTGCACAAGGAATTTCAGAAGAGGTTGGTTTCCTTCAGGCAGAACCATCTGATGTTACCTTGAGCCTCTGGAACTGCTGCTGGCCCTGCACGGGCACGGCCGGGGGCGTGGGGTGCGCGTGGCCCTGCACCACCTGGCTGCCGTGGGGCTGCACCGGCGCGGGGTGGTGGTGGCCACTGTGCACGGCGGCGATGGCCGGCCCATGGCTGCCCGAGCTCTGCGGCACGGCCGACACCTGCCAAGGCAAACAGCACATCAGGCACAGCCACGGCATCGTGGCAGAGAGCAGAGAGCTTCCCAGACCCGGGAATACAATTAAGGAAGCAAAACACAGTCGGTTTGAGCTTTAACCATGACTGTTAACAACCTTACTCAGCAAACTCTGGACAACTCTCATTCTGTAGTCCAAATACAGGAGAGCCCTTCCTGCAAACACATTCCAAACACAGCTTGTCCCCAGCCTGCACCCCCACTGACTGTCCAATACGTCCCCTGACATAACGACCAGCAAAAGGAGGAAAAAATGGGATTTTTCATCTGACAAGAGTCAAGGTTCTCTCCTTTCCCTACATGTCACAAGTAATAATCTCAGTGAATGAATCTTTACAGGCTGCTATGTTCTTGATACCCAGTTTGGGTACTAGAAGTCAAATTGTGGCTCTCTGGCATCAGCAGGCTCAGGGGAAAGCTCAGCTTGGTATTTCCCCTAGAAAAACAGGAAAAGGAATAGAAGAAGAACACTTTTGGGACTTCTTCATACCATAAACCTGAAAAGTCTCAATTTGGAAAATCATTGTCACAAACACAGTTTTTCATTCAAGCCTCTTTTAGATAGGATATACTTCATTTAATACTTATGAACAAAAAAAAAAGATTTGCTTGCTGGTCCATCCAAGCTCTTTTTAAGAAGGACTGCCAGCATCAACACACCCTCTTCCAGCCCCTGCAAGGGTCTGCTTTCAGCTCTGTAGCTGCCACTATCAGTGTGAAAATCCCTTCTGCAGAAGGAAGGATGAAGCTGTGTGTAAATTCAGGCACTAGACAGGGAGAGCAGCTCACCAGCAACACAAGCATGGAACATTCAACATGCCAGAAATGTGGCAAAGACAAATATCACACAAATAGCCTTTCCCTGCTCTTTCACTGAGAGCTATCTCCCGTGTACTCTTAAAAAGATATTTTTTTGCCTGTTCCAAACTGCCAGCTCCTTATAAAGGAGGCGAAAGAGGGAAGAGTGCCACCTAATGACTCTGGGGTAACGCTTTCTGAAACATTTCAATTTTCCTGAAAGTCTTCAATCTAAATGCTGATCTAGTCTGTTAAGCTTAAGATCACCCAAGATACCATGTCTTTTACAATAGCAAACCTTTTCCTGCTGAAAAACAGAAAAACGGAGAGAGAGCCCTCCATAAACCCTGCCATGTGATTCAGAGACCATGGTCTGAGAGAATCATTAAAAGAATCATGTTCACGAAAGCCAAGTTGCACCACGCTGGTTCATGAATGAAGCCAATAAAGCAAGCACTGAAAATCAGATGGACGATAAGCACGTTGTCCAGTTTTTAAAGGAAACCCCAGGTACCAAAACAAAACCTTGTGTCAAACACAGAACTCTACAGAACCATGACACAGTGCTGGCTGACCACAGAGCTAAGGGTAGCTTACACACCTGGTAGCTGGGAGTTACGGAATACTGGATCCCCGTGGCCGACTGCATGGTCTCCGAAACCGCCTCATAGACTGGCGGGGCCGGGGCGAGCACGCGGTGCTGGTGCGGGAAAGCCTCAGTGCTGCTGGTGATACGTCTCTGCTGCGACGCATACACGGGTGACTCCTGCTCATCCAATCGCCGCTTCATGCTGAACTCATGCTCGGGAAGCACTACAAAACCTGGGAAAAACAGGCCAGTTAGCACAGGGAATCAATCCGTTGCTCCCGTCCCACAGCATGGGTGATGTGGAGATCACTGCGAGCAGGTAGGGTGAGTTTCTGTCTGTTCAGGTGCTGGTATCTTGGAGATGGGAAAGTGGAATTAAAGATTCAGCTTTCAGCATAAAGCATGCAATCGTGTCTTATCACAAAAAGTACAGCATTACTGTTATATGAACTCGGAAGTTAATGATTTCTTCAGTCTCACTTAAAGGATGTTGCTAACTGAAGCACACACAGACCCTGAGCTCTGCAAAGCGGTGTTCGAACACAAGACTGGGGAAGGATGTGTTACCTACACACAGTCTATACTGACAACAGAAAAAAACCCTCTTGGACAGTCCACATAGGATGACAGGCAGCTGTGAGAGATGCTTTAAAATGTGGGGAAAAGCAGGATGTGTAATCAGAGTGAAGTCACTTCAGATTATGCTGCCCCGAAGTGTTCTGCATTTAATACACATGTATCAAACACATTTCATGTGCAACCTCAAGAAAAGCCATAGGTCCACTACATCAGGAGTATTTTGGATACCACATGCCACACACCTGTGGTCCTGCCAGTACCCTGGCCCCTTTCAGCAGCTGGATTCCAGCCTGCCTGCCAGGGATGCCAGAGAGCACAGATCAGTTGCTCTCTCACTTACTCCCCAGTATTTGTCTTCATGTTCCTGCCCACCTTCAAGTTGCTTTTATGCAACTTGATTTCACTTCAAATCTGACAGGTCATCCCGCTCCAAAAGGAGCCATGAATTCCTGGCTTTGTTGGATTGAACTACTCACCCCAGTACTCTTAACTGCAAGCAAATTCCAGAGCTGTTTTCTGTCCATTGATAGTTATTGCCATCCTTGAGATGTTATCTGCTGTTCATCAGAAGCACAGGCAGCCTATTAAGGTGTTTGAGGGACAGAAAACAGTGAAATCCACCCTATTCTGCTTCAGGACCTCTCCAAACCAAGGCCCTTTCAGTCAGTTAAACACATGCATTGCTAAGGCAAACACATGGATAAACAAGAGGGAATGACATTCCCCCAGAATAATGGTACAACAGCCAACTGAGCCAATCCCCGTCTACCAAGTCAGGACAGCTCTTCACAGTCTAAATCTGTCATTAATCAAATAACCCAAAGATCATTTACTAATACCTTACATCAAATATTGAAACAGGAACCAGCAGGACGGAGGTGCAGATGAAGATCATCTCATTCCACCCCCTGCCATGTGCAGGGACACCTTCCACTATCCCAGGTTGCTCCAAGTCCCATCCAACAGGGCCTTGGACACTTCCAGGGATCCAGGGGCAGCCACAGCTTGTCCAGACAGCCTGGGGAAGGGCCTCACCACCCTCACAGGGAAGAATTTCTTCCCAGTATCCAATCTAAACCCTCTCTACTAGTCCCTCCTTTCATTTGGACAGGGCAGGACAACAAGAAAGATGACTTAACTGCTTTTTGAAGTTACTCATCAAGTTTAACCTCTCAAGAGGTCCCCCAATCACCTGGCAGGTCAGATATGAAGCAGAAGAGGCCTCCTTGCACCAAGTAAAGGGGACAGCTTGACAACTGCATCTTAATTGCAAGCCACAAGCCCTAAGTAGGCCTGAGCCCCAGCACACACTCAGCAAGCAGCAGAGGAGCGCACTCCAGGAGCTCACTTGGCTAATGGTGCCTGCACTTCACTGCTTGTCTTTTCAACTGGTCTCTGCTGACAAATGAAGAGCCAGGCAGGTTAACACGGAGCCACTCCCCTCATGGAGCTACTCTCCTCAGGCACAGACCACATTTAGCTTTGCAAAAACATAGTTTTATGTTAATAAGGCTGGGACTAAACTGAGTAAATCTGGCCTCACACCATCCACCCACAAGCAGAGCTGGCCAAGATTTTGCATGACAATGGCTGAGTGCATGAGTAAAGTCTGGGCAAAGCTTTGGTGGCAGCTATTTATAACTCACTCACCAACGTGGATACCCTTCTGCTCCGAACACTGGTCCCTCAGCCACTCCTGCCACTTGCTTTTGATCTCCCAGACTGGTTCTCCCCTTACCCTTTCAATGTATGTGTATAGATACACGTGCTGTATATGTGGCATGGTGGCTGTTCAGTGTCCCTCTCTTGGGTTTTACTTCCCAAAGCAACCCTCCACACTTGACCCTTCAGACAGACTGACCAACCCCTACAGCAGAGGCTGTCTGAGGGCAGAAGATAGCTGGAAGACTCACGTGCCCTTATGAGGATTAAAATGTCACCTTAAGCTGCCTGAGAAGACTTTTCCCCATGAAGCCATCAAAATTCTTAGCGTGTGAGGCCACGGGAATCACAACAGCACCAAGGATCCATCACCACACACACCCCAGCAGTATGAACACAAGTCTTTGAAACTCCTGATTCTTGCAGACCAAATGCAGAATCTTCCAAAAAACTAGTTTGCTGCATGGTTGATATTAAAATTTCTGAAAAGTGAAAATTAAAGCTCATGTAGGTTCACCTTCCCTCTGAATTCTTGTTCAGACTGCACCTATCCAAGCAGTGGACCTGCTTCAACTGTGAAATCCTGTATTATATATAGGGGTGTGTGTGTGTGTATATACATAGATATAGTTATATAGAGATATATATATAGGTAATATAGGTTACACATATAGGTAATAGTCAATAGCACTAGTCAATCTTCCTAGACAACACCACACTAAGACCTACCAAGGATCTGCATCCACTGAGTAATAGGGTCTCACAGCAAACCAGCCCTTAATGAAGACTGCTAATTGACAGGCTTTATTAATCCTAGCAGAGAGATGATCTCAAAGCTCTGCTGTACATGGACATAGCCAAGTGATGGTAACTCTGCACTCACCACCACCCAAACTCTACAGAGGGGAAAGCAAACCAGCACCAGAACAGTGACCAGTCTGCATCCTGCAGAAGGAGATACAATGCTGAATGGTCCCAATGTGCATTCATTTCCTCACAGAAGTCCAGCTAATCTTGACCTGGCATCTTCCATTGACCTCCCTTGTTCAAAAGCTGGAGAGATTTTTGCACAGCAAGTCCTACTCCTCCTGTAGCCCACCAAAGAGCTGAGGAAGGAAGACTGAGATGAAACCCAAGACCAGACATGTAATTTTGAACCGATTTAGCCAAGCGTGCTGCTCAGAGGGGCACCTCCACCCACTTCCACCCTCAGTGACAACTGATTTTTCCTTAATTATGGCAAAATCCAGCGAAGGGAAAGGTATTTTAAGGATAAATATACAATATCAAAGACTTGTAGCAGGCATTTTCCCTCCACGTTACAAATACTACGCTTATGTCGTCATCTCAGAAATGTAGCACACATCTCTGGCATACCCTTATGGACTTTGAAGTGTAGATTTAGAGAGCCCCAATTCAAACCGCACCATCTGTAACCTTAATTGGAGGGTGGAAAAGCCCTGAAAACACAGCAGGGACTGAAAGTAAGTCACAAAATTCAGGTACTTTCCTTTGTTAAAGGCAGTAACAGGAGGCATGTAGGAGAGCTTAGCACTACCTGAGCAGACCAAGTCAAGAATTGCATTCCCTTTCCCCAGCAGCATTTCTACCCAAACTCCCTTTTAACTCCACTTACAGCACACTCCATTCTGTCTAGGGGAGGATGAGAACTGTTGGTTGTTTTTGGCTTTTTTTTCCTGAGGTTTTTAGTGCTCCCCTTCACCGGAAAAGGATGCTGCATGGGAACACACCTCTGGATCTTCCCACCTGTGCCACCTCCCAGCTCACCAGCTCTGTGCCACAGGTAGGGAGCATCACGCAGTCACACACACAGGATCCTCAGCTGGTAAAGCAAGGGAAAAATTAAGAAAAGGTACTGGTTGCATCTCAGTAACAACACCAGAGTTATGCAATTCTACCCCAGCGACTTCATCAGAGGGTTTCCCCATCCATCTACCTCGCATAAGCCGGTGGGACAGAAAAAGGCAAGTGGAGCGCATCCCTTTCCCTCTGGTACTGAGGAAAGCAAAGGAGTGGCAGTACTGACACAGAAAGAGAATGAACAAAGCAGGGACAAGGCTGGATTCAGCTGCAGGGCTCTCCTCCTGCCTGCTCACTGCTCCATAGGAGCATCAGAGGCACGAGAGCCCAGGTGCTCTTCCTCTTGCCCTTGCAAAACTGCCTCTCCAGTGGCAGCTCCGCTCCACAGCGTTTTATCACATAATATCCCAAAAATCTCCATTATTTCTGTGGCAGGTTTTCCCACCAGATAAGCAGGGTCTTCTGGCATTAGAGATCAGCTGGTAAAGTAAAAAGAAAAAGCCAAATAGAGACTAGGAAGAAAGCAAATGGGGAAGGTGTGCTGCCTCAGCACCTGTTGGAAGCCCAGCACACCTGTGGATAAACACCACCTTCACCAACAAGTTGTGAAAGAGCCACTGGAGAGGATTTTGGTCCCCCTGAAAAACTGCAGGGAAATTGCAGAGCTGCAGAGGATTTGTTTAACACACGTGAGGGCTCTTTAAAAGGTTTTCTTTTGAGGGAGAGAGGACTCAAAAGTCAGGAGCAGCAAGTGTAGGTCTCAACTCTGATCCCGGAACAGCCACGGATGTCCTGCAGGACACATCCCACATAGGATTACACAGGAGTACATCACAGTGCCTGCTGGAAAGCAGCCGGCTCAGGTTCCGGCAGTGCTGCTAACCCAGCCACACGACTTCCAGAACATGACCCAGCTTGTTCAGCAGCTGCTGCTGTATTTTGTTTGTATGGTGCCACACAACCTGAATCCCTTGCCTGTAGCACGGGCATAACCCCTTGGTCACGCTACAGAGAGGCACATCCAGGACCAGAACATCATTCCAAAATTAAATGAGAAGCATCCTTAGAAAAAGGTGTTGGAAAAGCACTACCTGAAGCTTTGGGAGCAGTTAGGAGATTTTTCTGCAGGGTGACATTGTGACAGCCACGCCAGTGCTCATCACGAGGCAGATGGGACATGAATAAACCACGCTCATCCCTGTCCAGATGGGCAACAGGTTGATAAGGCACCAATCCATGCTTCGCCAAAAATGGCCTGGGTGCCAAACCCCACCACACAGACACAATCCAAAACAAGCTCCAGAGAGGTTAGAGCATTGTTTGCCCTGTTTCCTGACTGCACCTACCCCATTCACAATGAGAATGATCAGAACCCTCTTATTTATCCAAATGAAGAGACAAGACCCCAGCAGGGTTGAAAAAAGTAACATGGCCCCAAAAGCGTACCCCAGGCTGAAGTGACAGCTATTACGGGGCTCTCTTCTGCTCCAGCTCCAACAGCCATAAAAACTTTCCAATGCTGGAGAAGTCCAGAACAGCAATCTGGACAGAAAACGATTCATAAATCCTGGAAACGTAAATGATCCGCCTGCCAATTCCAACACGATGCTCCCAGCTCCAAGACCCACACGTGCCAGGAGCCTGTGCAGAGCACTCCCCCGGCAATCCAGGCTGGGGCCAGGGGGAGAGCATCCCCCATCCCCACACGGCTCACAAAAGCAGCCTGAAACACCCAGAATTTCCCCAAACTTGAGCCAATTAGGGCTGTTTTTTTTGGTGAATGATTACATTGCAGCGTCTCAAACAAATGCATGCTGAGACCATGTGTCTTCACCAGAAGCGGAAGGTGGGAGGGATGAGGATGAAATACTTTGGGGTGAGAAAGCACAATTTCCTTTTGCAAAGAGCGTATCCATGTGAAAAACTGCTAACTTCACCTCAGTAGGGAAAAAAAAGACCTAAAAAGTGGTTTTCTGTCCTTGGTGATCAGCACAGGCTGACACCAGGCTGCCAAGATACTTTATGTGATGAAGGAAGTTTCACAGGTGTTTTAAAATTACTATATTAAAACCAAATGCCATTTTAATTTAAAATATTGTACCATTAATCCTATGTTAATCCTTATGTTTACCTCTCTGAAACTGTATCTTTTTAAATAATTACAAGTTAGGAGTGGAAGATGGTCAGTGCAGATACAACTGTACTGAATTAAATTAAATTGGGCATTTCTCACTCGTTTGCTGACCCTACACCTTCTAATCCAACTAAAAGCAACAAGTTAAAAGACAAATATAAAGTGTTAGGTCAGCCTTAAGCCACACTTTAGCACACAGACCAGGTTTAGATTCCTCCGGACAAGAGTGGAAGACTGAAAATCCAAGCACAGCTGGAGAGGACTTTGATAATTAGCTTAAAACAGAGCTGAGACAAGTTATTTTGTCCCATTTCAGTGGTCCAAACAAATGGATTTCTTTAGGGATGTAACTTTTCTATCTGAACATGCATGCTATTCACACAAATAACAACTACTAAAATTCATTCTGAACCCAGGCCAGGAAAAGGCAGAAAAAAAATGGATTTAGTTAAGCAGACACCAAGCACGGTCATACTTTTAAAGCTACTTGAACTCCACCAGCCTCCTGCTATCAAATAAAAAAACCCCTAAAGTAGTTTCTAGGGATGTACAACAGCCTGAAGAAATGAACAAAAGGGGATGAGATACCAATGCAAATGTCTACCAAGTTCACAGCACAGAAAGGACGAGCAGAGGAATCCGGCTCGCTATTAAAATCGGTGGAAAATTAATGGATGCACGAGGAGCTCCCGGGTTGCCATGTACCTACACGTTGCTCCAACAGGTCCTTTTGGAGAGCTGCGCTATGGAGCTGGAAAACTGAGAAAAGCGGCGGGGGAAGCCCTCGGCGATCCCGGAGCCGCCGCGGAGCGCCCACGGAGCGGCGGGAGGCGGCGGAGCGGGACCCCGGCGGAGAGTACGGCCCGGCAAAGCGCTTTCATGGCAACTCCGCCGGGAAGTTGGGTGAACACCGCGGCCGGGGGAGCCCCGCGCCCCCCCTGCCGGCTCTCGTAACGCCCCCCGGGGCGGGGGGGAGCCCCGGCGGCGGCTCCGGCGCGCGGTGCGGCCGGTACTGGGGCCGTGCAATGCGGGCGAGCGC
>VZTX01006725.1:7561-29788 GCA_013400915.1 Pardalotus punctatus
ATTTGATACCTGAAGTGTTGTTTGCTCTTCTGAGACCTTCATGGGGGGCATGATGATGCACCCAGCAGGGCATCCTTCTTAGGAAAGCACAGGAGATTGGCCCTAGGACTCACAAACATGTCTAGGCCAGCCCAATTGTCCCAAAAGATGGAGACTCCTAGGAAGTCACTACCACTTCCTCAGTATGAACCTCATTTATCCTTATAGCTCTGGGGGTGCACAGTGAAAGGTTTGCAGCTCTCAGCATAAGATGATTTTGGAAGTTTCCAAGTGCAGGAGCTTTGGTCATCCCGGCTTCCAAACTCCTGTGTCAGGAGCAGAAGCACCGTGTGTTTTTGTGCACTGCATACGAGCCCAGGTTGCCTACAGCCACCCCAGATTGCCCCTGAGGCTGACACTTGGAGTGCTTTGTACCACCAGAGTAGCACAGAAAGGGACAACACACTTGATGACAGACAGCAGTTCATTCTCAAGTTAAAAGAGCTCACAGCAATAAACTCAATATCACGTTAAACACTGATGCAGCAGGCGAGTGAGGGCTCCTGGGGTGGGGCCGAGCCCCGTGTTGGGGTTTGCCACGTTCTGGTGCTGGTTTGGTGTCACTGAGGTCTTGAAGTTGTAGCTCTCTTGGCCCAACAAGGATGTGATGGCTGAGAGAAACAACAGGGCCTCCTTTTTGTTAAGTATTCAGACAAGAATCGTGATTGTGATTAATACAGTAATTAATCAATCCTTGTTTCGGGGACACAGCTTGGCTCAGGCACACTGTGAGGCAGAACCAATCCCTGTGCATGGCGTGGTTAAAATATGAAAGTGGCGTTTAAACACCAAAGATCACTTTTTTTCTCATCAGGAATCCACACTGAGTTGTATCAGGACTGCTGGGCTTTGTGCTGACCATTTTTGCAGCAATTCCTTCACTGTCTGTGGTGAAAGTAACTGTGGTATTGAGAGGGAAGCACGAGTATGATGCAATGAGAGGTGTCAGAGGATGTGATGTAAGAAGTTTCTGAACTCTGCTGGTCACCAATGTGCATCCAGGAATCAGATCATGTCTCGCTGGTGTGTGGTGACTGGACCAGGATCTCCAGGGAGAAGAATGCTCTGAAGAAGGGCTGCAGTCACTGTGTTTGTGCAGGGGGGACTGGGCTCTCACTGCACCACGCAGCCTCAAACACAAAGTTTGTCCTCACCTCTCTGTACTTTGGCTTTGCAACCTAATGCCAAAAATAAAAAAAAAAAAAAACCAAAACAAAACAAACAAAATGACCCACTGAAAAACCCGAAGTAAAAACCATCATGAAACTGCCATACAAAATCTTGTAAGAAATGAAGCTTTTTGACCCAGAACTGGGGCTGTGGAAACAACAGAGAGAGGCAATTTTTTTTCTGCAATTTTCTTGTTGTGATAGCTGTAAGCTTGCAGCCCTGAGTGAGGGCTTTTCCCGATGTCTCTGGTGGCTGCTGCAGATGGGAGTTTCGTAAGAGCATTACTGCTGGCCTGAGGGCAGCCCTGGCTCCTGGTGTCCAGCACTCCCAGCCCCGAATGTGCAGCTCTGAGAGGGCTCGGCCACCAGCAGGGCCACAGTGGCTGCCGACCTGCCAGAGGTCGTGTCAGTGCCACCAGGGTGATGCTGAAATGATTTGGAGAGAGAGGATCTTCCCTGATGCTGCTCTGCATCCCTGGGCTCTGCAGCCGGTGGTGGCCGTGGGCCAGCGAAGGAGTGAGGCACTCGGACACACCTGACAAATGGACAGTGATGCCAGGTGGTTCTGTGTGAGACAAATAAATATGTTTACCTCCCATAGAAAGGAGGGGGCAAACATAAAGTATCTTCCCAGCACTGATTTCAAACAGGTTTTCCTAAAGATCGTTGACTTTGGCAAACGTGTCTTCATCGCTTCACTTTTACATTTTTGAGGCAGTGTGAATGTGTGTGTTCTGTGTGTTCCTGACCTGGGTGATGCAGAGGACGAGGGTGGCTGTCCTGGGCTGTCCCGGGTCACTCCTGAGCCTCTCCCAGCCCGTGGCCTCCTGCCGGATCGGCTTCCTGTCGGCTGCGACTTCTCACACACGGAACAGCCTAACAGCGGAATTGCATCCCGTATGCTGGCATGTGGGTGACCCCATCCGCATGGGGATGTTTGTGTGTCCTTGCAGCCCTTTCGGGTGTTCCTCTGCGCCTGCAGGGTGGCACAGGAGCGGCTCCTGTGCCAGGCACGGGGCGTCACGGGCGAGTTTCTGCGCACGGGAAAAGCGCGCGGGAAAAGCGCACGGCGAGAGCTGAGCAGGGCCAGGTCCCCAGTCCTGTGCCTGTTCCTCTTCTGATTCTTGGCTCAATTGCCCTCTGCCAGTGGGATCTGCTGGGTGCACCCTGCAGGTTTGTCCTTCCAGGCAAAATGTTCTCTCTAGCGCTGCTGGTCTCGGTTGTACAACATCGTGTCAGGCGGTTGGGTTTTGATGCTCTTGGCTGAAGTTGGAAAGAGTTTTTATTTCTCGTATTTCTTTTGTGAATAAGTTATTTGTAATTATATCAGGTCTTCTTAATACTACTTGCATTAGAAGGGTGGATTTATGAGTTTTTTAATAATTGAAATTCACCGCCAGGGTAATATGTTTGTTCATAAATTCTCTTAATCTTTCTGGTGTCCCCTTCTTTGACCCTTTCCCTTCAGCATTAATTTTACCTCATGTAAATTTCAAACTGCTTTTGATTGAATCTTCCTGGCCTGGTTTCTGCCCCCCTAAATGTAAATGTGGGGACAGAAAATGACTCCAAGTGTGAGCAGGAGCAGAACCAAGAACCTGTGTAGGACTTAGTTCATCATTTGTGTCCTTCCCATGGATTCTCCAGCTCATTGTGTCCTCCTTGTGAGGCTGCTTCAGCAGCTTCCAGGGCAAACAGATTTTATTTCTTGGTGTGAACATCTCTTCCTGTCCTGGCTGAGAGATCCTGATTTCTGCTGCCATTTTCAGGGTGGGTGGGGAAGCGTAAGCAACCAAATTCTTTTACTCTGAGCAGTGTAAGGCACCTCATCTTTTTGATTTGTGTTTTTTCATCTTTCCTTGTATGTTTTGATATTTATACTTTCCCACCTTACAGTAATGTCAGCATTTGACATATACAGTACAAGCAGATAATTGTTTTATAAATTACCGTGGTGTAATACAAAAATTCAGAATTTTCTAAATTCTTGGGTGACTCAGGAACACAAACCTGTTTGACTTTTATTCCATCTGTGTTCTTTAATGGTTTGTTTATTCAGCCCAGTGGCATCCAGACTTTTTGCTGGAGTGAATCTTGAGAGCTGTGGAGTGGTCAGAGTGAATGGGAGAAGCTCCCAAGGACTGGAAGGGAGCAGATATCCCTCAAATCTTCAGGGATTGCAGCCAGGGAGGTCCAGGGCAGTGCAGGACCATCAGGCTCACTGCAGTGCCAGCGCAGGCAATGAAGAAAATCCTCCTGGAAAGAAGGGCAAGAAGGTGATTTGGAGGGGTCAGTGGGGATGTGCCAGAGGAAATCATGCCTGACCTGCCTGGTAGCCTTCACCAGGGATGTGGATTGAAACTCTGAACAACCAGGCCCCAGGACAAGTAAAGGACGATGTTGAACCTTCACCCAGGACATTGAGTTCTAGGATGTGACTGTTGGCCCAAATAGTAGGAATTTTTTTTTTGTAAGGAAAATCAGCAAGGCTTCCCACTCTGCTTTCTTAAATTTTCCTCTCTGCTTGTTGTCAGGAAGTAGAATCACGTGTGAAAAGAAATATATATGCCAGGACATTGTTTCAAGTTGCTGTGCAGTGATCAGTCTTGTCTTCTTTCTGGAAGAAATTTACTCTTGGCTCAGCATCTTAGCTGATGTGTTACTGAGAACCATAACAAAAATTCAGAATTCTTTAGAGTTTACTGTAAAATAAAGAGTTGAAAACGCTTTCTGTCTTTCTGTGCTTGTGATGTGCTTTTCTTTCTTTAATGCACGTGTTAGTGCACCATGTATTTTCTACTTCAGTTCATTTTTGCCAGAGGAGTGAGAGAGGTTGTTTTCTTTTTAATAATTTCCCATCTGATTTAAATTTGAAGTAGTTACTCTGGTTTGGCTCACGTTTAAATCGTAGCAGGGAAAATTGTGCAACAAGAATAAACTTAACTTCAAACTTTCTTGTGTTAATGAACAGAATGTGATATAACTGCTTCTAACCAAAGCTGAAGTCTTTTTTCCTTGTCTTGAGTTACTTGGAATATATCTGTAATTCAGTGGTTTTCTGCCTTTGTGTCCTCCTTGTGCTGAGTATTTTCAAAACACTTAGTTTTGCTGCCCTGGGAAATGTCAAACAACTGTGGATCCTCTTCAGGGTGCGTTTTTGCAGAGGTGGAAGCACAGAGTGGGAAGCTGTTGTTCGGCTCTGCGATGTTCAGACGCTGCCAGAGGGACTCACGCTGGCTCCAGCGTGTGTCCCTTTTTTACCCGTTTTCTTTCTGAGTTTCCCCTTGCCCTTTACTTGTCCCTGCTGTTCACTCAGGTGGCTTTTTATTTAATCTCCTCCCCCTGGGGTGTATTTGAGGAGCACCCACCTGGTCCTGAAGGTGCATCACGTGTAAATCTGGAGCACCCCCAGCACAGCCCAGCATCGTGAGGGTTTGTTTATTCCCGCTCCACTTACTTGTATAAAAACACATAAATGGTGTTTCTTACATCAAAGACATAAAATAAACGTCTGTCCTTTGCCTGATGTAATTTCACAGCAGTGGATTATTGAATCTAAGTGACTTCAGAGTTTAGACTTTTCTAAATATATCAAGTGGGACCAGGTGCCTGATCTGCTTTAATACCATGTACCTTTTATTAAGGGTTGATCAGCTGCCATTTCCATTTATATTTCCTGATGTTCTTTCTTGATTCAAGGTTATTTTTAAGTCACCCAGGTCAGGAAGGATATGAGTGGGGTGGAGTGCTGAGGGAAGTGTGGATAATTAATGGAAAACATATTTGAAAGAGAGTTTTGGGAGCTTCCAGAGAAGAGTATTCAAATGTAATTGACTCATTTGATTAAAAACACTTATCAGAATCAGGCTGCTCCCTTTACCCTCTTAAAATCCTCTGAGTCATGAACGCATCTAATTAGTTATTACTGACTAATACTTATATCAGTAACAGTATCCAGTTCTGCATGTAATTTGTGTATAACCTGCAGCTTCTTTTGTAGATTACTCATGTCGTGAAAATGTCGGTGTATGTTCATTTTTAGTTGTTATTTGGGAAACTAGAGTGTGTTAAATGGGCTTAAAGCACCAGCAGTTTCCATGAGCTATTTGAGAAAAGCACAAGGCTACAGAGGTAAAATTATGGAAAGTTTCACCCTGGAATTATTGGCACCCTCTCTTGTTTTCAACTTTGGGATTGCAGCGTGGCACAATAGAGTATGTCATAACATTGTTTCTTGGGTGGGTGCTTTTGTTTCTCGGTGTTTTTTTTTTTTGTTTTTAAAGTAAGGACTTAAAGTGGAACAACTGCTTTAATGAGACACTTGAAGCTCATTTTGTCAGTGATAGTGGACTTAGCTGTTGACAGTGTTTCTATTGAACAAAGGCTGTCTCTCAGAATAAATTCCTGTGGCTACAGCTGTCAGTACACTACAATACCCTTTCCTCCCAGCACAGAGTCTCTGTGCCTTTCCTATTTCCCTTGTGGGCCCCTTGTCCTCTGTCAGGTGGCTGTGCTGGAAATCTTTGCTCTCTCCCTGCCTTGACCAAGCTCTCCATCGCAGGCAGGAGACCCTGCAGGATTTAATTACGCAGACGGCGTTGGCTGTGCCTGGAGCCGCTGCTCCCAGCAGAGAGGAAATTCGTGATGTTGTACGGTGCACTGCAGTGGGTCTTGTGTCAGCTGGGCCACCCTGTGCTGCTGTGCTGTGCTCTGGGTGGCTGCTGAGCTCAGCCCTGCTGCTGACAAGGCTGGGAGCAGAGCTGCTGGTGTTCGTGCCATCAGCAGCAAACCTCTCCCAGCCACACACTAGTAGCGCGTGTTCTCACAGCCTGGGTGTGTTCGAACCCGTAGCAGCCGTTCGGGCGCACAGAAAGGCTTAATCCATCTCAGTGCCCCCTGCTAAATACTCAGGGAGGCTAAATTAGAAGATGCTGCTTGTGCAGCAGCTTGTGGAGGAGCCAAAGCTGTGTAGCTGTAGGCGTCTTAGAGCTGGGCATGCTTAGCTTGCCATACATAGACACAGGAAGGCACAGTGAGATACAGCAGACATTCCAGATTGGATTAAATGGAAGTGTTGGCACCTGTTAGCATAACAAACACGGAGTAGACAGCAAAAGTCCCTGTGATCAGCACCACGGAATATGCAATACCCACTTAGAAGGATGGAGGGATGCACATTTCTTGTTGTTGATGTTGATACTGAACACCACTCTCAGGATGTCCTTAAGCTTAACAGTCGAAATATTTGTTTTTAAAACTTCAGTTGAATTTTTCTTGCGTGCTGGATAAGCAACAGTGGCTTAAATTTTGGAAACATTTGCTGATACTCACTTTAGACTGTTTCTGGAGCTGGAACATGCTGGGGTCTGTAGGTGAATTCAGGTGTTTTAAACATGGTAATTTGTATGTTATTAAATATTACATAAAACTTAGTGTATTTCATGGTATTAAATATTAAATACATTAATTTGTAGAACATGGCAGAATATCCCAAAGTTTTGGACAATTTATGTTTCCAAAGTAAGGCTGGTTAACCCTCTCTCATCACCTGGAAGAGTTCCTTCTTGCCTTCCTTCTTGTCCTGAAATATGCTTCCTGAATGTACTTAGTTAAAAGTGTTTTATGAAGTTTGGCTATATAACTCTTATCATCAAGGTCTTGCAAATACGGTAGGAATAATTCTTTCTTACTTGGCACCCATCACACACTCAGTGTTGCCCTGTGTTTTTGGCATTTGTATGTAACTCCCATGTCCCTAACACAGGCTGTGTTTTAAAAACAATGCTTGCACATCTCCTGTAGGGTTAGCTACATCACTTGCAGGCCAGCACTTCTGGTTTGCCAGAATCAGTTGACAACCAGCAGGAATAATACCTTTAAGTGTATACTGTCATCTAATCCATTAAGAAAAGAAAGAAAAAATACTGAAAACTGGCATTACAATGGGTCTCTAGTCAGACACCCACGCTCAGATGTGAAGCTGATGTCTGGAGCCTTGTTTGAGTTGTTCTGATGGCTGCAGAACATGAGATCACTGACAATTAGGGCGCAGCTCCCTTGCTCAGCGTTTCACCACGTCTGAGCTCTCCTGATTCCCTGTGTTCCAGTGAGGTGTCTGTGTGCTGAGGAACTCGCTGCCTGCTCTTGGTGTGCTGTGAGCCCTCGCTGCTCCCTTGGGGCAGCGCTGACATCCAGGACATCGAGGTGCGAGCCTACAACTTATCTGAGAGCCTCTAAACGCTGCAGCTTGCATATGGCTGGAGAGCTTTCATTTTAGAGCATTTCTTTGTTGAATCAATGAAAGGCATTGCTGTGTTTCCCTAGTGATGTCACACGTTGCAGCTTTTGGTTAGCAGACAGCGTTTGCCTCTCCATGTCCTGCCCTGAGACACGAGTGGGGCCAAAACCTGCAGCAGAGCAGCTCAGCTGTGTTTGAGAGCTCCAGGCTAGACAGCCCTGCCTGGGCGAGGGCTGTGGTTTGTGCTGGTGGTGCCCAGAGCACCCCTGGGTGAATGTTTAGGGACAGAGAGCACGAGACACCCTCTGCAGAGATGGCACGAGCACTGGGAGTGCCAGCCCTGGGCGGTAAGTCAGACTGAATTACACGCCATTCATAATTGTTACGTAATTCATGGCAGAGGATTCCAGCCTGGTTCTTGCAGCAGCAGCAAGAGTTGAGCGTGGATTTTGTCGAAGGAAGCTTCACCAGCACACAGCAATAGTTTGATCTCCACCCTCTCCTGGTGTCAGCAGCTGGTGGCTGGGTAGGTGTGTCCCCATGGGGATCTGAGATGCTCTCCTCATGTTCTGCCTGGGCCTTTAGCAGCTCTCACACCCCGAGATAAACTTCATGTCTCTGCATAAACTTGCAGAAAACAGTGATTTTTCGGTGCTGTCTTACACTTCCAGCCACCGTGGCTCCCCATTGCACAAGTCCCTCGCTCCTCCCCTCAAAAAAGGGGCTTTGCTGCCCCTCGGTTGGGATGCAGCGAGGGAGCGCTGGGGCGCTGGGCTCTGGCATTGTCACAGCAGGAGTGGGCACAGCACCGAGGGCAGGACCTGCTTGTGACACAGCATCCCCCCACGCCAGCCTCTGCCCCTCCAGAGACCCAGCACAACGTGCGGTTCAGAGCTGCAGCCGCACAGGAATTTTCCAGGGAATTACATCTTGGAGACACTGTATGTGATGGAAATATGCCAGTTTTACAGGCAATCATTTTCCCACAATGTGCCTTAAACATACACAATAATTCCACAACAAAAGAGGACATTAATTTTCAGGGACAATGAGGTTTTCTGTGTATGTGTGTGCTACATTTAGCCTTTCTTTTACTGAAAAGATCTACAAGAAACTACATGGTTGCAGCCTTCCCATTTAACACTGAGATCTTTCTTTTGTATCTCAGGAAATTTTCCCATTGGACTTCTGCCAAATTTTGTTGTGTACCGTAAATATATGAAATACTTGGAATAGCCACCTATAATAACAGTAATCAGGTGTATGTTGGCAATGAATGACTGCCCAGGCAGGCAGTCACACAAAATCCAGTGATTTTTTGACTGGGCTGCTGCCTGAACTAGAATTATCAGGGGTCAGGAGAAGGGCTCTGGGTCACCTGGAGGCTGAGGATGGTGCCCATGGGAATGGGGCACTTGTTGTGGGAAGTAGGGAAGAGCTTCTGGGACTGCACAGGGCTTGCAATGGGATGGCTGCAGGAGGAGCCTAGGGCAGGGAAAGGATGAATAATGGAATGAGCTAATTACAGAGAGCAGCGTGGCCTGGCCGTGTCTGTGGTCACCACGGTGTGTCCTGTTGCTGCCCTGAGCTCAGCTGCAGGACATTGCTCAGCCCCGAGCAGCACAACCCCAAGGGGCTCAGTGAAAACCAGAAGGTGTTTGTTTGTGATAGCATGGGCTGAGCCCTCCAAGTGCTGCCAACAGCCCCTGGGGATGGCTGAAGTTGGAATTTGGGATTAAAATAAAGCGTTGGGCAAGGTCTGACGAGGGAAATGGTTATGAACAGCTCTTTTAAAGTGTGTACCTGAATCACACACATCCCTGGGAAACTCTGCTCTTTTTGGGGTGAATAACGAGGAACCTGGGCAACGTGGAGCCGTGGTGGCTGAAAGTGTAGGATAGGTTAGTGGCCTCCTCAGGGACAGATTGTTTCTGTTGTTGTTTCAATTACCTGTTCTGAGAATTCTGTGCTCTACTCACCTGAAATGAACTCTTTTCCACCTTGCCTTCAGTGTGAAGGTGGAGACAGAAGGATTTGCCCCACCAGCATTACAAACTGTGCCTGTGGTCCATAAACAGGTTTTGTTTTCTTGGCTTGTCGGAAGTTCCCACACTGTATCAAAAATAAATTACTAATACTTGTTGTGTCTATAACAATCTTCAAAAGCGGATACAAATTTTTTCAACTCTGATTAGTTTTATGAGTCTGCCTAATACGTAGTATATAGTATCTATTTTCTGCAGTATTCAAGGATGGAAAGGACTTAGGATAGCAGACAGAAGATAGAAAATTCTTAACGGTACCGTGTCGTAATGATGATGTGTTTGTTGATCTGCGTTTGCATCTGTTCTACGCTTTGTGGTTTCTTTTTTTTTCAGAGGGAGTAGATAAAAACTGTAGCACACTGAATAAAAAATGGCTGGCAAGTTTTGGTTGTCTCTTGAGTTTTTGCCAGTTTTTGCTGCTCCTCTTACCTGCACCCAGGACATTGCAGACTCTGTGAGGTGAGGGCAGTGAAGAGTGGAGATGGAATGGAGGAGGGGCTGAGCAAAAAGAACCATTGTTCCTGTCCTTTGTGTGTCAGGATCTTCAGCATGTGGTGCATTTTCAGTGTCTACAAACTGGTTTGGGAAACAATGCAGGAAAGAAAAGTGCTGAGAATGGTGTGTGATGCAGACTGGGGTTGCAGCATTTTAGCCTCAGTTCAATCATTGTCAGACGTGAAGACCCCAGAGTCCTCTGCATTTAGGTGGAGCTTTGCCATTTATTTCAGTGATTATAAGGTTTCAGTCTGGTGGCCACAATTCAGCCAGCTAAATAAGAGGACACATGGCTGGGAGTTAAACACCCACTATCCTTAATTATTCCAGTGCTGTCAGATGAGTGTTTTACAGAAGCACATTGAAAATCTTCATCCCAACTCTCCATCCAGCAAGTGTAAATAGCTGTATTTGGATCACTGACCTTCTTAGCAGGACATGGTGTTTTTCCCGTACGCAAGCCCCAAATTATGCTGGGACATCTGTCACTTGGTTACGCTGCAGGATCGCCTGCAGCTGGTTTTATTAGGACTCTGCTGCACAACTCCTTTAGCTGAATGGCATTATCACTGCGCTGCTGTGTGCTTCAGGAGAACGTGAGGAAGTTGCTCTTCAGTGCCTCTCATGTAAATGGTAGTCATTTAGCTGGAGCAATGGCATAGGAATTGTGGAACTGGCAATGGCATAGAACTTGCGGAAATTTAAAGAATTATCTGATATAAATATTTACAAGAGATGGGTTTCCCTGGTAACTTGAAATATCTAAAAGGCAAACCTTTAAAAATGTAGAGAGCTGTGACACGTCTCTTAGTGTTAAGATTTGTTCAACTGTTCAAGCTGGTGTTGTACTTGAAAACCATGGGGTTTTTTTTAATGATTGAGAAGCAAACTTGGTTAGTTGTACTGCAAGAAATAATTAGGTTCATATCTCTTGCAAAAAGAATAATCTCCTTGAAGCACTGGTAGTGCAAGTAAGGCATTTGCCTACTGTGTTTTGTAATAGCACGTGCCTTCATTTAAAAATTATTAGAAAGAGAATAACTCTGGCATCTCAATCAGGGAGTAGCCACCGAAAGCAGCCACTAAAAGTTGTGGTTTTCGTGATTTTATGGCCCATTTTTGGGAACACTCTGCTCTTCCCCCATTGTGTGGATCATTTGAGGACTAGCAAGTGGCTGTGGCCACAGAGACGATACCAGGTAGATAATTTGAGACAGGATAGCAACACCTGTAACCACAACGTGTGGCTACCTGCCATGGCCGCACGCTCCATTCTGTTTGTACTCAAATTATTTGTTAAAACTCTTACACATGTGGTTTTACTCAGCAGTTCTTAAGAGGCAACTGAAGCTTGTGTTCATAGAGCCAACAATGTTCTGTTGTAAAAACAAAGGTGTGGGAGGAGAATGAAAGCGGTCCCGTGGGTCGTGTCACCTGAGTTTGCCGTGGTTTCCGTGCGTTTTCATTGTGTTTGGAGACCTTGAGGGTGAGAAACAAGCCCTCACACACCACAGTTACCCTGGAGCTGTGTGCTCAGAGCTCCTTGCTCCCAGCACCACACCAGGCTTGGGCCACGGGCTCTGCACCCAGACTTTGTGGTGAAGGTTGGGCTGGATGATCCTGGGGGTTTTCCCAGCCCTGGTGGCTCTGGGGTTCTCTGCATCCCCCCTGCCTCCTCCACAGCAGCCAGGGACTGATGTGTGACTAAAGGTTTCACTCCCAGGCTGCCAAAATCAGAGCAGCACCTTTGTTTTGGGTCAGCTCTCTGTGGCTGGATCCCACAGGACCTCCCCACAAACTTCTGCATGGAAATTTGTCTGCATGTGACGATAGTGATGGGAATGTCACTTTGCAGCTAGAGCTTGGTTGGACACTATTCTCTCTCTTCTCATTTTTCTCTCTTACTGCATCTGGCTCCAGCATTTGTGTTTTTACAGCAGACAAGTAAATTAATCTGATTTTTATGCCACCTTTTTCTTTTTTTCACATGGGAAGACAAAACTGTGATGCTATGAAACGGTATGTTTCCTCATTTGTTTTCAAAATGTGAAGTTTGAAACTTCTGTCTTTAGTTATCAAAAGCACTTTTGCATTGTTTTGTCTTTGGAAAACATAATTTTAAGGGCTTGACAGAGATTGCTCTGTAGGATTCTTTTTCCTCTCTAGGAAACGTGAACGAGGTTATCTTTCTGACACCATGTCAGGCAGTAGGATGGCAATCTCCATAATTACTACAACTCCTGCAGTAGTAGTAGTATCCCATTTTAGGCAACTAATAGAACAAAGAAGTTTATTAATATTTCACATTACAAAAGTTAGAGAGGAGGTGACAGAAATAGAAGTGTGAGAATGAAGGCAAGAAGGGGGGAATCCAGGGAGGGTGTCCCTGCCTGCTGCTCTTCACTGTTTTGTTACAACTATTTTTCATGGAAAAGTAGCTTCAAAAGACCTGGAAAAGCCCTCATTTAATTCAATGTTTTGGGTTTTTTTTCACCCCTGTGTGGTTTAGTACTTGGTGTGACTTAATAAATCAGAATATCTGCTGACCTGAGGTGAGATGCTGGGATTGTCTCTGGTCTGTGGAGCTGTGGGGGCTTAGAGAACACAGATGTGCTGCCTCTCACCTCCCCTGCCATGTCCTGGCTCCTCGGTGCTGCTGCCCCTGACAGAATTTGGGCTGAGGTCACCTGGCCAGGGCAGGAGCGGCCCCAGAGCCACTCTGGGGCGCACACAGGTCCTTGTGGGACAGCCTGGACCATCACACTTAGTTCAAACAACACAGAGGGCTTTCTTTTGGCCTTGGTTTTATGTTTCTAAACAATTCTCGATATGAAGAAGCATTTAAATTTCCATTAGGATGGAAAGGTGTGGGGTTTTAACCTCTTGACACCTCTCGCCCCTCCCTTGCCCAGCTCCAGTGTAAATCAAAGCAGAAGATTTCAGCGGTATTTTCCCTCTTGTTAAAAACACTCTTCAAGAAAAGATGACTTAAGGAATATTTTATCTGTTGCTGCAGAGAAAAATATGTTTTCAGCAAGAAAGTGATTGAGGCTTTTAACTGACCTGGAAGCTGCAGCTGAATTCCTACTGTATTTTTTACATTGCACCCTGTATGCCTGCTAAGGCAGAAAATTATGCTCTTTATGGTTTCCTTTTCTTGTTATCAGCAGCAAAGCTGGATGGCTTTTCCATTCTTACACACTGCTGTGTGTGTCTCTGCCTTTGAAAAGGGTAATTTTCACGTGGGCTACAAAGCTCCGAAAAATGAGAGGATTTTGAGAAGAGAAATTGAATTTCTGACATAGTCTTCCCACAATACATTCCAGTGAGTTAAGAACAAGAAACAACAGAAAACGTTTGTATTTAGATGCAGCTCTGAGTGATAAACTGCTTCTCAGACATTTTGATGGAAACTGATGGCTTAAAGATGGGGTATTTTAATATATTTAAGGAAAAGAAAAAAGATCACTTTTGGTAAAAATTAAAAGGAAAAAGAGGCAATATACTTTGCTTGACAGGAAAAGGGATTTCAGTTAAAACCAAGACTTTTATGTGCAAATGGAAGAAATAAATGTGAAGCAAATTGAATTTTGATGTTTGCCATGTGAATACTTCTTTGATCATTCAGACTTTACTATTATATTACGTTAGAAATGTGACTCTTAAATATAGTTCATCAAAACTCCAGTGGAAGGGCAGAAATCACAACTTCCAAAACCTGGTATTGGCAGCAGTAAAAGAAGGTGCAATGAGATTTCTCAAAACAAATCTGTTTGTGTCCAAGCTGAAGCTGGTTTTGCCACTCTCCTTCATTTGCCATTCTGGATTTTTCATCAATTTGTTATGAAAAGCACTGTGAAACAAACACAGTGAAAAACAGAGCTCCACTTAAAAGTTTTTGTGGTTGTATGGCAAGTTCAGGACCTAATGAACTGCAACTGTCAAGAAATAGTAAAATTGGCCTTTTCCCTGCCACAAAGGAGAGATGAGGATGCTGTTCTGCACTCCTCAAGCCGGGGCTTCACAGGATTTGTTGTGGAACAGCAACAATGGGAAGGCTTTCCTGCTCAAAGATGATGTCCCCCGGGAACCCAAAATCTCTGTATTTATTCAGGTTAGCTGGAGAAAGCTCTTGCTGCTGGGGATGTGTATTGACATAGAAAGCAAAATTTGAGGTTGCATAAGAAGGAGGAACATAAAATATTCTCTTTGTGGAAAATGAACAGAAAATCCCATTGTTCTGCATACAATTTACTCTCTTCTGGGAGAGCGAAAGTGATGCCTGTGCTTCTCTGCCCTCACTTTCCCAAGCACTCTGTAACTCTGTCCTCTCCAGAATGGTGCTGCCCGCTCAGGATTGCTCTTGGTTGTCACTGTCACCTGTGCCTTGCAGGGAGCTGGCATCTGACCCGTGTGTCCATGCTCTGAGATTCTCAAATCCCCTGTGTGTGCCCTGCAGGGTCAGGCTCTGCTCTGCCCCGGACAGCAGAGTGGTCAGTGAGGTGACAGAAGCACAGCCACGGTGCCTGGGGTCATCGCTGGCGCTCGGACACAAAGCTCTGCCTTGCTCTGTCGGCTTTGCCGTGGGTCTGCACTGGCTGACTCGTTGCAGAAAGTTTTCCAGAGGATCTGTGCAAGGAAAATGTCCTTAAATAATACCAATCAAACAGCGTTATTGAAACGTGTGTTTCGAAATGTGTGTTTCAAAATGTGCCAGAGAGCTGCATCGCTGAGAGAGTCCAACCATGGTGCGCTCACCTGGCCCTGGGGACAGAGCACCTGGCTCTGCACAGCTCCTGACAGGAGGGGACAGCGGGGGGTTTGGGATCTGCTCCAGGGAACAGGGACAGCAGGAGAGGGAATGGCCAGGGCAGGCTCAGGGTGGTCAGCAGCAGGAATTTCCCCATGGAAAGGGCTGTCCAGCCCTGGCACAGCTGCCCAGGTGGAGCCCCGTGTGGATGTGGCACTTGGGGACATGGGGCAGCGGTGGCCTTGGCAGTGCTGGGGACGGGTTTGACCCTGATCTTTGAGGGCTTTTCTGCCCTAAACAATTCCAGGAATCTGAGGCTGTGAATCTGTGACTCCTCCTGGTGTGTTTGGTTTGTGCCCCTTTCCCCTCTCGCCCTCGGGGTTTCGGTGAAGGTGTTTGGGTGGGGCAGGTTCTGCTGCTGGGTGTGAACAGTGGCCAACAAAATGCGTGCACCGAGTAAGAAAGGGATTATATTTTCTGCCCTATGTAAATTACCTCTCTTACAAACTCTGCTGTTTGATTAACAGTGGTGGAATGACAAGTGTGGTTAAAACCAGAGCGTTCGCTACCAATTTGTAGGGGAACAGAAATCCAGGAATTCTTTAAAAGATGTGAAATATTTCTATCCTGTTATCAGAGAATATGAGTAATTGTGGAATTAGAAAAGGAACTTCAACATCTCCTTGGCTATATCGTGAAATTAATTTGGGTGAATATTAGGTATATTGTCTCTGTGCTTAAAGTCCTTCACACTGAATAAACTTCAAACTGAATAAACTTCAAACTGAATAAACTTCAAAATCTGTGTTACTAATCTGTTGAGTGTAGCACAGCTAATGATTGGAGAGATATTAGTAAAAAACTGAAAAGAAAACATACTGTAGTTCTCTTTGGGTAAATTGTTGCAAACTGGATGTACGCTTAAGTGGGTCTTGGGCAGTAAATATTATAAAATGTGGATTCTATCTGTCATGCTGCTGGTTTTACAGCCCGGAGATAATTTTATTTGACATAAAGTGTGAACACATTTCAGCAATCCCCAGCCAAATTTTGGAAACTTAATTTTCAACTCACAATTAGTGTAGTGCAATTCTGTTCTTACCCTTCATATAAAATGTTGGTGGCTGTGACCCTAGTCAGCGTGAGACTTTTGTTTATATCTGCCAGGTGGGCTGGTTGGAGTAATTTCAGTTTACTGGTACAGCATATGCAAAGAGCGTCAGCAGTTAAGGAAATTTCAGTGGAGCCTTGTACAAAACCAGGGATTGAAAACGGGCAGTCAGAAGTCCTGTGGATTATGGAAGGACTTTCATATGGCTGAATGGTTGTAACTGTTGCTTGGTCAAGGTGAGGTGCATTGGTTTCTGTTCGTTTGGGGGGTTTTGCTTTGGGTTGGGTTGTTTGTTTTTTTCTGCTATTTTTGGTTGTTTGGTTTTTTCATTGCAAACTTGGAGAATTCAAAGGGCAGTAGATCCAAGAATGGGTGCAGAAATGTCACAGAAATGTAATCCCCATGTCTTGGTGGGTGAGACAGGACAGGGCTCCGTCACTGGATCGTTGCTGCCCTGAGGTGGGGTCAGTGTTTTACCTCCCTGTGCATCTGAGTGACCCCCATCTCCTCAGGGGCTGGTACAACAGCCCAGAGCATCCCCCGGGGGTCTGGAGTGCCCAAATGCACTGAGAGAGGCACTTACAGGTTCTCTAAATGGGAATTTACTGCTCACAGTCCTTAGGGGTGAGGCTGGGACGTGTAATTTTAATGAAGAACCTGTTTTTCTGTGAGTTATGGTTGGAGCAGCTCTGTGTTCAGCTCTGACACCTCTGGAATGTCATTGCTCACTCCTGAGTCTGATCCAGGTGGGCAGAGCAGCCACTGCTCCTTTGGGGGACTGTGAGTAAATGGAAGGTGGAGGTTGAGGCTTTTGGTGTCACAATAACCTCCTCCTGCTCGAAAGCACAGTCTGTCACTTTTCTTGCCATTTTTTTTACAAGGTTGTAATGAGGCTCCAACCCCTCAGGGCTATCTCACCACAGAGTGTGACTGTCAGAGAGCATGGTGCCAGCAAAAGGACATTTTTCCATGCCTTAAAATCATTCAGGTTTCATGAAAACCTTGTATTTGGCTCTTTGCAGTGGTGTTTGGTTTTCCATCAGGGCCCTGTCAGTCTCTGGTGCTGGTGTGTGACTGTACCAGTCTTGTCCCTCATCTCACAGATAACTGCAGTTGCTTGAAATTTCTAGTGTTTGGTTTTTTTCTGAAAATGTTTATAGATAGAAATTATTATATATAACAGGGATGTAACAAGGTCTAAGATGTGCTGACTTCTTATTCTTGCCTCCCTATCGTGTGTTGGCTCACTTCAGGGAGAGAAGCTCTGTTTATAGCAATCTTGAGTTGAACTCTTTTACAGCAGATCTATATTTGGGCATCTTTGCACATATCCTTGTGTCTAAAATGGGCACCATAATTCTTACCTTGTAGAGGAGTTCGAAGATCAGTTACTGTCTGTAAAGAGCTTTGAAAATGTCAAATCCTGTGTTTGCATATTTTCAGAATATAATTAGAAGACAGTCAATTAATCTCTGTCCTGTAAATTAATACTTTAAAATTACTTTCTCTATAGAAGTTGTTTATATGAATGATTTGGGGTAGATTTATATTTTTTCCTTTTTATTTTTGGTACATATGTGATGGTGTTTGCTGAGGAACCCAGGCTTCCCTCGCAGTGCACAGTGCAGGGATGCAATCTTTGAAATCCAGGCTCTTCATATAATTTCATTATTTACCTGCCTGCACATTCTTTAACATGGAGCTGTATGTTTTCAGCAGTGAGGGTAATTTATTGCCTAGAACAATTTAACTTGGGCTCAGGGGGGTTTTTCATTACTTTCAATGTTAGGATTGCTGAAGGAAGGTCTGTGTCTCATCTTGATCCTGTATGTTTGATGCAGGAGCTCTCTAGAGAGATTTTTCTGGTCCATATTACATAAGTAATCAGAATAGAAGGTTATAAATGTTCCTTCTGGCCTTTAAAGACTGATCTTTTAATTAAAACACAGGGAAGTCTTCTGCAGGGCAAACCAAATGCTAAGGTTTACGTCTGAATTGCTGTGGAGCAGCTCTGCAGCACGGTCAGGCTTCAGAGGAAAAGGCTGGAGAGCTCTGGCTGCTTTTTGGACAAGGAAGGGAAGGCTGTCACTACATGGAGAAAGGTTAAGGTTGTGACAAACGGTGAACAAATGAGACAGGGTAAAAAAACGAGGAAAAAAAAGAAAGTTTTGAGTCCTGAAAAATACTGCCACTGATTACAGTACTCCCTCTGGTCTCTTTCTGTCTGCCCCATCTGTCCATTCTGTGTCAGTTTGAACATCACATTTTTCTACTGATCTAGCTGCATTCCTATGGATTGATCTAGCTGTATTTGTACTAATTTAGTTGTATTGTGCTTATTTATGTGGTGAGCTGTGGTTTTGTTTCACTTCTGCTGTGCCGTGCTGGAGAAAGGACCAAAACTTGGACTGACCTGACTGTTCATTGCCTCCAGTTTGGTCCAAATGGAAGCTGCTGAGACCCTGAAATGCGGGCAGGGACAAGGAGTGAGGGGCTGTGCCCCCAGCCTGCCTGCTGGGTTAGGTCATCAGCAGGGAAAATGGGATTTCTGTGCTCCTTTTCCATCATTTCCACTGCAAACGTTTCGCTGCCACGGTCCCCACAGGTACCTGGCCTTTTGTTGAACTCTCCACATGAACGGGTGTATCCTGGAAAAGTCTCAAATTACCATGAAAGCTTAGCTTTGCAAGAGTGGTTTTTCCTTCGCCAGCAAAAGGAATACTTACAAAGAAACAGAGGGGATCAGAGGCAACAAGTGGTAGCTGGAATTTGGATGTTTCATTGGTAAGAGTGAAGCGCAGCTGCGAGCGCTCTGTCGTTTCCCGGTGTTGGGAGGGTCAGAATCCTGGGATGGGGTTCAGAGATGCTGCGGGGAGCACGAGGGTGCCTGTGTGCGCCAGCAGGGACCCGGAGCGATCCCATCTCTCGGCTCAGGCAGGTGGGATTCCGCTGTGCTTTGTAGGAATTACCCGTCAGGAATTCCGTGTGTGGAAGGATCCTTCGGGCACAGCTGGGGCACAGCAGTGTCCTGGGGCAGGGAGATGCGGAGATGTCTCAGGGCAGCGCCAGGAGCCCTGGTTCCCACGGGAGGGGAGCGACAGCTGCGAGAGTTTCCTGGGGACTGCGCTCAGCTCCCTGGGAACCAAGCGGCTTGAGGTTTCTGGCAGGAAATTCCCACTGGACTGGGTAAATGCTCTTTGAGAAGATGGTACCTGTGTTCAGTTGATTATCAGTGAATAATTTAGCTGCACTTGCTGTGTTGCATCCATTCCTGCAGGTTCCACTTGGCGAAATTTCCTGTTATGTGGCAGGATTTTCCCCTGTCGATGAACTGCTGCTGAAGTACAAATGGTCTGCATTGAAAATAGAGCAGATGGGGCCGTATTAGCCTGATTCTCTCATCCATGAAAACAAATGCTATAACCGTTGTAATTTGGTGTAATTTCGATGCAAGTCAACAAAGTTGCAGGAGAATTTAGGTCCTCAGTGACCCCTGTGTATTCCTTGACTTCTGTTCTGCGTGCAAGTTGG
Source organism: Pardalotus punctatus (assembly GCA_013400915.1). Taxonomy (NCBI): domain Eukaryota; kingdom Metazoa; phylum Chordata; class Aves; order Passeriformes; family Pardalotidae; genus Pardalotus; species Pardalotus punctatus. Next base: position 26,940 of record VZTX01006725.1, read on the forward strand.
GTATGGTATTTTCTAATTGACAGAATAAGACTTCAAAACACAGGGTGCATTCATGTGTAATCTCCCTAATTCGAAAACTGTTGATTGCATAATTAAATATAATTATCTCAGTTGTTCTTGGCCAGGTGATAATTGCAGGATGGCTCAAGAAGGAAATTCCCTGTCAGATGTCAGAATTGGTTTTATGGAGCAGGCTGGAACTCGATTAATTCAATATTGGTTAAAGAAAGGAGACAGCATCATCTCATCCCCCATCCAGTGCGAGGTCTTTGAGTTTGTCCAGTTTTGTCCAGTTTGAAGCTAAAGCTGGAGGGGATACTACAGCCCATCTCTGAATCTCTTCAGGGTGGGAGATCCAAATCAGTATCTTCTAGTGTATTCTTGGCAGATAAAAGCCCTATTCTCATTTACCTCTAGACTTTTTTCTGTGTAGTTCTATTCAATAGCAGATTTCTACCTACCAGGGATGATGAAGTAACACTAAGGTGATAAAAAAAACCCTTAATCCCCAGGGGTCACCAGAAAGAAACACAGAACCTGAAATACTCCAGTGTCTTTCCGCCAGGTTTGCAAATTAATTCTTTATTTTTTTAAAGAATCAAAATCAAACCCAAAATCATCAAGAAAAAAATGAGAAAACTCGTAAGAGCCAGCACTTCATGAAGGTTCCAGTGCATCTCATTTATAATCAGGTACAAAGCGCTCTGAGGGGTTTAGAAGACGCACATATCAGCAAGGGAAGGTTTAATTAGCTCCTGTAGGACGGTGAGAAAACCTTCATTTGGGTGGACCAAAGGTCCAGCTGCTCCAATTACCTGTCCCACATGATGGCCATGAGGATTTGCTGGGGAAGGCATCAATTTAATGCTTATTTTACTTTTCCCTCTGCTCTGAAATGACTTTCCAGTTATTTTCAGCTTCAGGACTGTTTGACTCTCAAATATATGAATTCTGTGTTTGCTAGCCCAGGAATTCTGTACGGTGAACTCTCTACTCTCCCTGCCCATCATTGTCACATTCCTTGTCACAGAGCAACAACAGAGTGTCACCAGTTCCATGAACAACCACTTTCTTCCATTTGTTTTGACACTGTTTTCTCAGTCCTCTGTTTAATAGATGTTTTTATTTTCTAATTGGGAAAAAAATTGACCTGAGGAACCCTATTCATCCATTTCACAACCCCCCGATTTTGCTGACTCCTGTTGCATCTTCGAAGTTGTTCCTTTCATAGAATCACAGAACAGTTTGGTTGAAAGGGACCTTTTATGGTCAAGCCTTTCCACATCTCTCTTTTTCTGAACCTTTCCCAATTTATGTTGCCCTTTCTGCGATGGGAGATCCAAAAGTACTCACAGTGTTCGGGATGTTTCACAGTGTAACAGCTTTGTCCACGTTGTTCTGTTTTTCCCCCAGTTTTCTCTGTACTCTGATTTGGTTTTTTTGGCATTGCTGAGCGTTGGGATGTAGTTTTCATCTAACTGTTCCCAGGATCTTGCTCCTGAGAGGTGATACTGATCACAGAGCCCATCTTTCCACCTGTGAAGCTTGGAATGTTTCTCCTCATGTGTGTCGTTCTGCATTTGTGCACAATTAATTTTGTCTGCCATCTTTCTGTCCAGTAACTTGGGCCTGTTAAAGTTCTTAATAATAGATTCTCATCATTACTGTCTTAAATAATTTACAAACTTTGTCGTCCTTTGCAGTGCCTTGTCCCAGTCCATGACACAGTTCCCTGAGGAAGTCCTTTGATTACTTTGTTCCATTGTAAGAACTGACAGATGGTCTGATATTCCAGCTCTGTTTCCTAGCTTTTGATCAGATTTTTTCTCTCTTTTTTCCTTTTTTTTTTTTGCATCTGCGGAGGGATGTTTTTCTTTTAAGTCCTAGATGCTTAAGCATTTCTCTAAATATCTGTCAAAATCATTTTGAAAACATTTTCATCGCAATCCAGATGCTTGATGACCCTTCTGAGAGCTCCTCTGGGTTTAACCAAAGGTGATGCCATCCTTTTACAAAAACCATCTGACTCCTCCCAAGTACATCGCATTAATTCTGATGTCCACTAATCCTGTTCTCATTATAGCTTCTACTAATTGGTGTAATATGAGCATGAAGTGTGTTGGCTCAGTAGGTCTCCCTGGAAACTTAAAAATGAATTCTCAGTCCTGTGATTGTCCCATTCTCATGCTAATTTCACAACAATGGGCTGCAGATTTCCTGCCAGCCATAGTGGCACAGCAAGTCCCAAGATGTGGGAATCTTCCCCCAGCTGAAAGCCACAACACTTTTCCTTCCCACCAGCGTGCTGCTGACAGAACCATGGAATCACAGGATGGTTTGGGTTGGGAGGGACCTCAAAGCCCACCCAGTGCCAGCCCTGCCACGGCAGGGTCACCTCCCACTGTCCCAGGCTGCTCCCAGCCCAATGTCCAGCCTGGCCTTGGGCACTGCCAGGGATCCAGGGGCAGCCCCAGCTGCTCTGGGAATTCCACCCTGGGCCAGGGCCTGCCCACCCACCCAGGGAACAATTCCTGCCCAAGATCCCATCTACCCTTCCTCTTGCTCAGTTTGAAACCATTCCCCCTGTCCTGACACCACACATTGTAAATAGAGTGCTCCCCTCTCCCCCAGCTACCTATGGTTTGCTTTTCTGTTGTTGGTGGGATTTGTGGAAGCAGGCAGAGAGGTCAGGCAGACAGGCTTCAAGATGGCGAAGAAGAAGGTTTTATTTACAAGAAGTTCTTTTTATACACAGTAATAAACAATTGTCCATTGGCCAAAGACAATCCACCCCCAAAGACCTATTGGTTATGGCTTTTACACCCCCCACACAAAACACAAAAAATGAG
>VZTX01006725.1:29824-49975 GCA_013400915.1 Pardalotus punctatus
AAACACAGAGATTGAGAAAGTACAGTTTATCTATATTCTCCATGAGAGAGAAAGGAAAATCCTAAAACACTGCAACTACAGATATTTCCCTCACCTCCATACCCTCATCCTTTTCCACTTGTTCCTTTCTAGAGATGCTGACTTTTTCCCAATGTTTTCCTTCCTTGTCCTTTCCCCAAGATGTAAGAAATACAAAATACACAGTTTTGTTTTGTTTTCAAGAAGCCGGGCAAAGTACTGTTAGTAGAACACATCCGAAAACTTCATGAGTTAATGTGTACTTGAATAGCATAAACTGCTTTGATTTAATCTGCAGCTTGCTGCTTTTCCTTCTGGGATTACTGAGGAGTTTTCAGTTGCTGCAGTGATTGTTCTCTTTGGCTCAGTAATTTACTTGCATTTCAGGTTGCACACAGGCTTCCAGATTCTGAAATGAAAATGTCTTCAGAAGTCAAGAACAAGAAATATTTTTAGCTTGTCATGCTAAATTTTAATTAATCACCTCTGCCACCTTTTTCAGCATCAAAGGTTTGCAACATGTCCTTTCAAACATCAGATAGTGAATATAAGCCTTAAATACACGGTGAATGATTAAGCTTCCTCATGCCTCTCGTTGAAGGCAGGCTTTTGTTAAGGCTCTTAATGTTTTGGTAGCAGTCTTTGTACACAGACAAATTTTTCACCATTGTTTCTCATCTCTCGTTTCTGTTCCTATCAATATTGACTCCTGGAATTTTCTTTTTGACTTGCTCTCAATGTCCTTGCTTGAATACTTAAACCAAGACTGCAATAAATTGGTGAAAAATCCGAAAATAGCACTCAACAAGATCATGGTACAGTTAAGGTTTAAAATGATACTTTTATGGTATGTTATTATAAATTAGTTTTCTGTTTAGTAAGGAAAGCTTGGAGAAGAGCAGCTCATGGGCAGGTATCTGTTGCCACACCACACACACCATTGGCAAGCCCACGCTACAGCACAAGCTGGTGTCACCCCGGTGGCACTTAGATCCTGATTTACTTGTTGGCTCACCTGCTGAGGTACCAACAGCACTGCTGACACTCACATCATTTCCCCAGTGTGAGCTGTGCCTTCTGGACAGTCAAAGCTGACCAAACTGACGAGGAGCTGAAGGCAGGAGCTGGCAGTGGAACTGTGGGGTGTTGTTACCTGGGGTAGCAGCTCCTGTACCTGTGGCAGGGACAGCACCTCAGTGGGAATCCTCGTTCCTCTGGGCCCCGTGGTGCTTCAGGCACGGGGTGGTTGAGGCACCACCACTAACTGACCTCAGTGGTCTTAAAAGTACTCTTTGTGTTACAGGGAGTGTATCATCTTGGTTGATTTTTTTTGGTATTGTCAGGAAAATTAATCCCCAAACGCCAGAGGTGTATGTCCAAAAAGGAGACAGAGGAGTCCTGTAACTTTATTCATGAATAAAGGGAGAGGTCATGGCCATTTCCCATGGGGTCTCTCAGATTGACAGAGGACGCAGCCTCTTTTATCCGAATTCCCGACCGCATTTCCCTCTCTCTTTCCCCATTGGCTGAGGAACTCGAGAGGTACAGATTTCCCCAAACACCTAATTAATGTACATCCCCCCCTAATACAGACATCCCCAATACACATCCCCCTTTTCTTCTTATTCTGGTGTCTCTGTTCTTGTAGTTTATTAACACAGTTTTGGGTAAATCTAACTAGGGAAATTCCTATGGAAATCCTACCCATTGTTCCTTCTATCTCTCAGTATCAAAGTTACCTTCCCAGCAGACTCAGGTCTTATCCTTACCAGCCATTTGTTTGTAAAGACACTCCCTTATTCCTTTCAGTGTGGGGTTTTTTTAGGTTGGTTTTCAGTTTTTGAGGGGTTGGTTTGTGTGTGTGCCTTTTGTTTGTTTGTTTGCTGTGGGGTTTTGTTGGTGTGAGTTTGTCTGATTGATTTTTTTTGTAACCGTAACAATATTTGTTTTTCCCCTCTGAGGGGGAAATGTTGCCAACTTTGAGGCTTTTACTGTCTTATTTTAACCACTGCCACAATTTGGGCAGTTTTGTAAGGGCAGAGTTTTACTGAGAGCTGCTGGGGAGCCCAGCTCTGGTGCACGACTTCCTTCACCCAGAGTCTGAGCCTGGCTCCTGTCTTGAGCCCATCAGCCCCTGCCTCATTCTTCCTTTCCACGCAGGAACAAACCCTGGTTAGCCCCATGTACGAGTCAGAGCAGTGACACACAGCTCCTGATTTACCCTAATTGTTCTTCCCCTGGCTGTCAGTGATGCCTTCACACCTGAGCAAGGTGCCTGAAACTTTCCCTCCTCCTTTTTTCACAAGCTTTGTCTTGGAGAACTCTGCCAAAGATGTTTTTATTCCAATGAAGCCTTGCCATTTTTGCTTGTGCGCACCTGAATATTGAAAAGGCACCTTGAAATGAAATTACTGAATTTGTTTAATATCAAAATACAGATTGTTCATATTTCCTTCCATGAGTCCGGCAATTTTCTGAATAAACAAAGTCTCGCAATTTTCAGAATAAATAAAACTGGCTGAATGTCAGGCTCTACTTGAAACACAAGTGCTTTCCTGATATACAATAGACAAGGTAATGGTGGTGATGAGGGTACTTGATGTAAATATGTGCTACAGTGCTTAAATGTTTACTGTTTTCCTTTCAGGAAGCTGATGGTGTGTGTGCAGAAGGGTGTTTTTTTACCTGTACTGTGCTGCAGTGATGTGGAAGCTGAACAGTTTAGCATTGAATGGCAGTGCTAAAATTATATTGTCTCTGTGTAATTATATATACAGGCCCACTCACATACATCAGTAACTGGAGAATGTAATAGTGCATCACAGATACCATCTTATTTTCTTGTAGTAAATTAGTTTTTTAAATGAGCAACATTTATTTTGAAAAGAGAATTCGAAGATGACTTTGAGATTCTTTTTCGAGGTGTGTTATGATATTTTTCTCGCACTTTGCTTGCTCTACATTTGACTATTTCTGGATAAATGAAGTGAGAGTTGATACTGATGCTTGAGTGCGCTATGCCTGTTTGAGGGGGTGACAGATGTAGGTGACTGCAAAACAAATACCTTATATTTTAGCTTTAGTTGCCGTAGGGTCCAGACCTACTGTGGTAGCCCTCTAAGTTTGTTTAAATGTCTGCATTTTCTTGGTCTGACAGTGTGCTCCTAGCGTGCCTGTCGCCGTGGTAACTGCACACCTCTGAGTTTAAATTCTGCGACATGAGATCACTGCAAGTCTTGCTCAAAAGAGGTCTGAGTTGCTGTGCTTCGAAAGTAGGGAGGACTGTGATATTGTCTCTCCCTTTAACTTGAATCCCCACACAATGGGACTAAATCCAGTGCTTGTCTGCACTTGTGTCTTTATTCTAATTTTATATGTAACAGCTTTATGAAACGCAAATAACTTGTTACATAATATGCAGTGCTGAACAGTGTGATTTATCCTTAAATATGCTTTTTAAAATAGACTATTCCACTCTATAACAGAGCACATTTGTGTGTAATCTTGCTGCACTTTTCACTGTGCTGTAGGTTATTTTCAACTGCACTGGATTGTTGTAAAAGTTTTTATCCTTCTCTGCTATGGAGAATTCTATGGACCTGATTAAATGTTTTGATTTTTTTTTCTGTTAATGGTATTCAGGTTTAAGTGATATGCTCTGTTGAAACCCCACAGTTTTGCACGATTGTCCTTTTAGCCATTTATTAATCCTTATTTGTATTCTGGGAGTTGTTGTTTTTTCCTGAAACTTAACAGATCTGAGCCTGAACTTCCTTCAGTTAAATCCTGTTACATGTGAATGCAGCTTTTGATTTGGCCTCGTTTCTGTGTTTCTCTGCAGTCCTGCAGTGGTGGTGGTCTTCTGTGTGAAAAGTGTTTTATGTATTTGTAGTGATGTTTAGCAAATTAACAACGCACAAGTGAATAGTTCTCTCTTTATGGAATGCCTTTTTTTTGTACTCATGTTACCCCAAAGGAAGCCAGGTATAATGAGTTAGACCCCAGACAGGAATTTCTGTTCCCTGGTCACAGGTGCAGAGGTGGAAAAGGGATGGAGCAGTTCTGGGTAATGAGGAGAATGAGGAGAATGAGGATCCAGAGAAGTTCAGTTAGAATTGCTCCTGAATGACCTCAGACCCAAACCCCAGATGTTTTTAATGTGTGGGCAGGCGCCTCACTTGGTCCTGCTGCCTGCGAAACATCTGGATTTCTAAAAAGCGCATTTTAGACACCTGTGGAAATGACAGGTGTCTGTTCAGGTAGAATATTATCTGACCTGCTTTCATCTGAGCTGGAAGAACTCTGTTTGGTGCCTGGCTGTAAGTTAGCATGCAAGCTATGCAAAATCAGGTTGTAAATAACTGTCCCTGTGAAATGGGAGTTAAGGTAGATAACTGGTGGCTCTCCTCACCTCAGTAGGTAATTCTGTTAATGCTACATTCTGAGAGGAGCAAACACTTCCCTGAAAGTTCTGTGGAACACACTGGGAGAATGCCCTTCATGCAAGAAATGCCAATGAGATTATGGCAGCTTTTATGTGAATAGCATTTTCTTGTGAAAACAAAAAGTTGCTGCAATATGGTTATGCCTGAGGGTCCTTGAAAGAGGGGCAAAAACATTTTGGGAGTGTGATGGATGAAAAGGGCCCCTATTCTGCTGGGAAGGTGGGGAACGAGCTGGAGCCAGTGCGCAGTCTGCATTCTTTGGAGGGTGTGGTGGTGGTGGTTCCAGGCTTGGTGCCCCATGTAAAGAAAGTTTTAGGGTGAAAAAATGCAAGACAGAAGAGCTACAGACACCCCACTGTAGTTCTGTTATTGCACTTGGCTGTAGGAGTTCCTTAGGGAATTGTATTTTGTTGTCTTGTGTGTGGAAGCTTAAGAACAATAACTTAGCAATAAGTACATGAAAGCTATTACCTCGATACACAGGGGAATATTTTCAGGGTAGTTTCAACTTCAATCCATGTTTCAAGACTAAAAGTTAAAACACATCTTCCTTGGGCTGATAGCACTTTGGGCTGAGTATAAAAAGTCTTTTGGTGTATTTCATTGTTTGCTGGGTGGGGTGTTTTTTGTGTTTTGTCTTCTTTCTTTGGTTGTTTTTTGTTTATTTTTTAATTTTATGTATCTTTTTTGTTTAAGAGTTTGTGAAACCCTTTTTCCCTTGTTCTGATTTGCAGCATTACTTTACTGTTCTCTTTGGCCATGAGGGGCAGAAGCCGCTGGAGCTGCGTTGTGAGGATGAGGTGGATGGAGATGAGTGGGTAGAAGCTATTCACCAAGCGAGGTATGAAATTCAATTTGTGACCCTCTGATCTATTTTATTACAGATAAATGGATAATACTTTGAAAATCTAAGCCCACCCTCCAAACAGAAATAAATGTTAACGTGCATTAGTTGTGTGTTGTTTGCAATTCATGAGTATATTGTAGGAAAAAAACACCTTTAACCTTCGTGCTTATTTCACTGGCTTTTATCTTTCATAAGCAATTTTGCTGCAGTTGAAGTTACTTCAGGAGGAATACAGTTGTATTAGAAACAAACCCTAGGATTAGTCCTCTGTTAGAGACAAGTGTGTGATATGAATGAGGAAACTAATGATACGACAGGTGAATAAATGAGTTTTTCCTTAAAAACTCTTATAGACAAATAAATGTGAGAAAGAGAAGGTCAAACCATTAAGATGACAAAGCGTGAAAAATAAAATTTTGACTTCAAAACTGAGGTTCTGAAGCACCTGAACCACAGTCCTGCGGAAAGGGACATGGCAGGACCTCCAGCCATGCAGCAATCTTTGCCTGAGGAGCGGTCTGCGTGATGAGTGGTCATGGTTTAGGTGTAATCTAAATGAAAATCTTCTCATTGAAGGCTTGTGGAATGGTGTGCGGAGGCAACGGCGCTGCTGAGATGCACTTTCTGCAGCCTCCTCCCAGCGACACTCACCTCAGCTAATCCGCAGTGCCATGGTAACGCTCGGGGAGCCAGGCAGCTCCCGAATTGCTTAGGACATGAGCCATGTAAACAGAACCGATTCTGCTTCATAACTAAAATTGAACATGAGCAGCTAGTAGTTTTTAATTTAGAGCTTGTGCAATGAGGCCCTGGAGCTGCAGGTCTTGTGCTGCCTGGGCCTCGCCGGCCTTGGGATGCGGGCGCTGGCAGCTCCTGACGGGGCCTGTCCTGATCCCGGGATTCCTGCTGGGTGGTGACGGGGCCTGTCCTGATCCCGGGATTCCTGCTGGGTGGTGATGGCCTGTCCTGATCCCAGGAGCTCCTGCTGGGTGGTGATGGGGCCTGTCCTGATCCTGGGATTCCTGCTGGGTGGTGATGGTGCCTGTCCTGATCCCGGGATTCCTGCTGGGTGGTGAAGGCCTGTCCCGATCCTGGGATTCCTGCTGGGTGCCCCTGGGCAGCCGCCGCCTGCCGGGTCCCTCTGGGTGAGCACAGGCGTCGTTGCTGTCCCGGGCGCCCCTGGGGCTCGGAGCTCAGCCACAGCCCCGTGCTGCCCAGGGGAGCAGGGCAGGGATGGCCACCTGCCCAGGCCTGGGACAGGCTCTTTTGTGGAACACACAGCGACGAGAAAGGAGCAGGGCTTTCTGCCTCGTGGTGGTGGCGTTCAGGGACAGCAGCGCCCTGTGGTCCCTCCTTGGAACGTGAGTTTGGTTTTGCCAAAAGCTTTCCCTGACAGGAGGGTGTAGCCAGGGGGAGTTGGGCTCTGCTCCCAGGGAACAGGGACAGGAGGAGAGGGAACGGCCTCAGGCTGGGCCAGGGCAGGCTCAGGGTGGACAGCAGCAGGAATTTCCCCATGGAAAGGGTGCTCAGGCCCTGGAACTGCCCAGGGAGCTTTGCAGTGCCCATCCCTGCAGGTGCCCAAGGAATTCCTGGCCGTGGCACTCAGGGCTCTGGGCTGGGGACAAGGTGGGCATCGGGCACAGCTGGCACTCCGTGGGCTGGGAGGGATTTTCCAACCCCAGCGATTTGGGATTCTGGGGTTCTTGTGCCTTGCCTGGTGTAAAAGGTGTGTAAGCAAGAAGAGCTTCGTAACACAAGCGGTAATTTTTTTCTCCTGGTAGTCCAGTCTGTAAATATATCACGCATGAATTTGCAAGGAGGAAACTGACACAGAGTCAAGGCAATGATAAACAATACACAGCTAAAAATTCTGAAAACTTGCTAAGAAGATGGTCATGACATTCAGGATCAGAGCGGTTGACTTTTGACTCCACCTGAAAGTTGTAATTGTAGCCTTTAGAGGACACCTGGGTCTCTGTGGTAATTAAGATCAGTATTTTTATCTCCATCCCTTTTCCTATTTGATTGTCACCCCTTTATTTGGGCATACCTCATGATGATATTGAACTGTGGACACTTCTGTGAGGGACAGTCTTACGGCCCTATGTCACTTAGGGGATTTTCTTAATCAACTCTTCTGCATAGGTATCTAAATTTCTTGGGCAAGTTTTCCAGGGATATGGACATGGCTTTCTTGTGTTTTCTTGAACAAAATACCAACAAGGGACAAAAAAAATTTCTAACATTTAGTTGGTAAGCATGGAGTGTCATTGCCTGTTGTGGTTACTTCCTCGCTCTGACAATTTTCTACTTCACTGGGAGATGCTTTTGTTTGCTTTACATTGTGTCAAGCAGAACAACTTGAAATTTCTAATTTATTACTGAACCACTGGGTCTTTTGCTGAAGATACATAAAAAGAAGTCAAAGTAATATCTTCAGACTATTGTGTATGGTTTTTCTTGCCAACGTAATTAAACAAAATAACACAGATTTTCTTTAGGGATTGAATTTTGCCTGCATTGTGTTCTAGACCTTTTCCCTTCAGTTTGTCTGTATTTTTGACAGACGAACGAAGTTTTGGCAGCCTCTTCAGTGTCACTGCTCATTTGAACCCAACCTAAGACATCTCTGACCCTTCTCTCAGGTGTTTGTTATGAATTGGCGAATGACATTTTATGTAGCGCTTTGAAGGTATTGTTTTGTACTATCTCAGGTGTCTCAGTTACAAATTGTAGGAGGCATTGAGATTTCCACTACTCTTAAATTGAAAACAGACCTGGGAACATCTTGTTCTGCGTGAATATGTTGGCATTTGAGAAAGGGAAATATTTAATTGCTTTCCAGATGGTCTTATTCTCATGAGGAGCTGTGGTAATGCATGTGTAGCTGAGACAATGCAATTGAGGTAGTTGAGGTTTTTTTGTTTTCTTCGATCGACATACAGAAAATCTAATTTTGGACTGCTTTTCATGATTTTTTTCCCCCCAAATACATGTTTGTAGCCATCAAAATTTCTTCCATGTTTTATTTACTTTGTAAGTTATACACAGTGTTGAAAAAAGGATGCTCCAATCTCAGTTCACCCACTCAGGGTAAATAAGTATTTTTACTTATTTACCAGGCGATAATTAAAGACTTTTTTCTGTTTTGACATTGTCCATTGTTTCTGTCCGTGGTGTCCACTCCTTATCTGGGAGGTTGTTTGGCTTTTGAGCTGAAAATGGGATGTTTAATCCGGTATGTTTTATCAGTTATCAGTTTAACTGATTATCAGTTCCGCATCTGTACTGACTTTTCATCTCCTTCCATTTTATTTGCTTTTTCAATATTTTGATTTTTCAATAATATCCAGAGCGGCAGACTATCATTTGCTTCTTCTGAACTACATTTTTGGGCAGGAGGGTTTATTTGTGGCAATTCCTAATTCCTCTGTCAGTGACTGCATCTGGAAGTCCTGTTTCTGGCTTTGTTCCAGAACTTGTTGTCTTATGAAAAAATCTGTTTCACCCTCAATACACTGAGGTATACTCATCACCCTCACTTACAAATTCTTCTATATTTTAAGGCTTTTTTTGCATTAACCTCAAAAACTTATATGCTCTTTTTTTTCAGTATTAATAAAATTTATTTGGCTTCTCTACTTTAACTTATTCCAAAGTCTTAAATTTACCAGGTGTGAGAATGCAGGCACAAGTGTGAACTTAATTGGGAAACTGATTTGAAAAGGAATTATGCTTTGTTTATTTTCTGCCACCTTAGTTTTAATCCATGTCATTCCTCCAGTTCTGTCCACTGCACAGGTGATGTGGGAGAAGAGCAGGCGAGAAAATGGGAACGCTTCTTTCACCTGGGTCACTGTTTAAGGTGTATGAGGAACTACTGCCCTCTAACTGGCAATTTAAAATGAAAAACAAACTGAAACAAAAAGGCTTTCTCTCATTCTTGTGGGCACACTTGGCTGTGTATTTTACACGGTATTTTGCAGGTGTTGCCAGCGCCGTGTGGCAGCTCAGAGCTGCCTTGCTGTCGGAGAAGCTTCATTAGCTGAGGTCTGGTGCTTTAATGACCACGATTTGGTGTTTCTGGTGGGCTGGCGGTGGGGCACAGAGGTTCACACAGACCATGCACACAGTGTGGGCTCCCCAGGAAACCCCTGAGCTGTGCAGGCTGTGCAGGAGCTGCTCCTGCATCCTCCGAGCCGGGCTGCTGCCGGTGTCCCCGCTGCTCTCGGCTCCGGCTGGGCGCGCAGGGCAGGACCGGTGACGGTGATGATGTGCAGGTCATGGCCAGACAGGTCTATTGGTCAGTCTGGTTACATGTGATCCTTTATCCCCTTTTATCCCCTTACCTCTGTTTTCCCAGGCTTGCTACCCCTCAGACCTCTTCCATCCCTCCCTTTCCCTGCCCTGGGTTCCTGCCGTTCCATAACAAGCCTTGTACCATTCCGAAATGCTCTTCCCTGTATCCCATAAAGAGTTTCACACTACTGTGGTTGGTGGCTCTTCTCAGCCTGAAAGGAGACATGGAGAGCCTTTCCACAGACTCTGGGCAGAGCTCATGTCAGGCCTTCGTGAGCTTCCCTTTTAAAGGGGGATTATGGAAAAGAGGGGGAGCGATGTTGTACGCGGGCAGAGAGCAAGAGGATGAGGGGGAATGGTTTTAGACTAAAAGATGGGACTTAAAAATTATATTAGGAAGGATTTTTTCCTTGTGAGGGTGGGGAAGCCCTGGCCCAGGGTGCCCAGAGCAGCTGTGGCTGCCCCTGGATCCCTGGCAGTGCCCAAGGCCAAGCTGGACAGGGCTGGGAGCAACCTGGGATAGTGGGAGGTGTCCCTGCCCATGGCAGGGGGTGGAATTAGAGATCTTTAATGTCCCTTCAACCCAAACCATGCCATGATTCTGTGCTTTATGGCTGCTCATGCTTTGAGCTCTGTCTCAGTTTTGCACAATGGAGTGAGATGCCATTCTCCTCCAGTTTGTTTGTGGATGAATTGCTGTGGTCAGATTTTCCCGGCCGGAGTGCCAGGACAGTGGGAAGAGCTGGTGTTGGTGTGAGCTGTGGGTCTGAAGGGTCACACACTGGCTGATGAGAAGGGCTTCCAGCACACTCGGTGTCTCAAGTGAGAGGGCAGCGTTCCCTCTCCTCACACCCGTGCTCCTGAGTGAGCCATTCCCACGGACATGGCTTGGGTGTCCTGGTTGCTGTGTCCACCCTTCCAAAGGCTCTTCATTCCAGCTGGTATTTCCCCATCTTAATTAAAAGTATCATGTAGTAAATATAGTTTGGGGTGTGGACTTCCCAAGGTTCCCTGTGCCTCTGGCAGCCACAGGGATCCGTCGGAACCCGGATCACGCAGGAGTTCATTGAAGGTCTGTGGGTTCTGTGCCCTGGTGCTCTCCCAGGACACCTTGCCTGCAGCCACAGGGATGGGCTGGTGACGCTCTATGGCAGCTTTTACTGTTCCCATGCCTGCTGTGGCTGTGACTGTGCCACCAGGCTTTAAAACCTGTCTGGAGGCTGTTTCTCCTCTCTTGGGGAGTTCTGTGGCTGCTCGAGGTGGGTGTGTGGTCAGATACAACAAATTTCTTCTGCCTTCCACACAGCCAGAGTCTGCTTTTCACGAAGAGTGAATTAGGCTGTGCTTTCTGCTTTTCAAGGGGGTGATTTGATGTGGCCAGACCCAACGCCTGGTCCTTCCAGCAGCCTCAGCAGCTTTAGTGCAATTAGGATGGAGTGCTCCAACGAACCATAACTCTGGTCTCAGTTCAGGAAAAAACTCAGTTGTATTTACTGGTAGCACTACTGGAATTTTTATCCTGGCTTGCTGCCAGGGCAAGGAGACTTTATTAATGATGCTATGGTTAAAGTTTCTCCAATTTTCCTGCATTTTCTGAGCATGTTAGCCTAAACGGTGGAGCAGTTTGCCTCAGGACTTTATTCATTTCTGCCTCTCTCATCCATGTGGTAGATGGTGGTCAGTCAGAGCTTCTTGAAATACCTGGTTTGATTCCTGTCTCTACAGATGATGGTAGTAGGTGAGTTCAGCCTCAGCTTTCAGGATGTTCTATCTACAGCACACATTACAGAAATTCTTCTCTCAATAAAATATTGATACAAATTCGTATAAGCGGTAGTTTGCAGCAGTTGTTTTTTTTCTATTTAATGATACCCAAGACAGAGAACCAGATCTAGGCTGGCTGCTTACAAGTTGTTTTATATATTTTTTGTGTTCCTTTGACATCTGAACACTTCAGTACGATTTTCTCTGACAAGGATTTTTTTATACATGTGTGTTCATGTCAGCATTGAAACCCTGGCCTCTTGTCAGGCTCCTGGGATTACTCTGGATATTCAGGTTAACACGTTTGGACATGAGGACCTCTACTCATGCATGCAGAGAGATGGATGAAAAGGGCTGTTGGAAGTACATGAAGTTTATTCCAGAACCCTCTGATCTTTCCTTTCCCAGCGGGAATTTCGAAAAGGAAAATGGATTTAGCCTATTCTAAGTTAGAGTAGGTGTACACAGGCTTTTCTAATTAACTCTTCTTCACACTGCTAATTATGGGAGGGAAGGAGATGTTGTTTGGTTTCCAGCCTGAGCCTGACATTTTAGACAGCCAAAGCCACCCTGGTGAATTGCTCTAAGAACATCTCAAAAGAATAAAAACTTCAGCCTTCCATAGCAAAGTTTCTTGTTCCCCAGTAAAATAAAACTGTGGAAGTCCAGCTCAATACATTTAAAAAATCTGAAAAATATAGAAAAGTTTCTTCCCCTAAAGGAGGAAATAAAGAAGTGAAAGAAAAGCACTGTATATAATAATATCTTGGGTCTTATGTCAGCAGTTCATCCTTTGTGAGTCTACGTCCTACTATTTCCCTACTATTTTCCTCAGTTTGAATAAAACCAAAGCCAAACCTATCAAATTATTTATTGGAAACAATTGGTAGCAAAACTTTAAGAACAATTTTGAAAAGGATAAATAGAAAAAGAGGGTGTTTCACATGTCTGGATTTGGTTTTAGGTAGGAAAGACTATTTATATTAAATGTAAATATTATATTAAATGTCAATCAAAGAAAGCATTTTAGTATGTATGTTATGTATATTTTTATGTTCATACTGTAAAACAATTACTGCTGTATTTTTAACTCAGACACTTTTTAAAATGTGCAAATGCCTTTTAGGATGCAAAGACATGAAGTACTATGGTTTCTGAAAAAACCCTTAGAATTCCTGCAAAACAGAAAAAATTATTAATGAAAAATTTTAAAGGACTGATCTTGTACTTTATTGCTGTTTGTTGCACAGCTGAGTGAGAAGTGGATTTCTTCATGACAGATTTATTTATGCATGTTTTTTACTTCTTGGAAGAGGTGCCCTGACCTTCCTTTTTCCAATGTATTGTTTACTTCTGCAGTAGTCAAAATACAACAGTAAATGTAATAGAATTGAATTAATTTATTTTTATAACCTGTTCAAGCAGGAGAAACTTTTACTTTTTGGTAACTGTGGGAACTTATTCTAGTTATTTTAAATCTAACCTCGTTTTCCAGGTTAATGCTGAATTTAATAGCTGTGCTTAACGTTGGCCCCCTCCAGTGTATAAGTGCATTACCACTGATGGAAATACAAGTAAATATTTACAGAAAAACCACACTATAGAGGATGCACATTATTGCAATATTAAAAGCCTCATGGTATTTAATAGCAGATGTTCATTGTTTTATGAGTGCTATAACAAGTAGGAAGACATTTAAAAGGAAGAGATTTGCAATCCAAAAATTCCTTCTGTTGAATCCTGTGCTAACTCAACAGTGGAAAAAGATGTGATATAAAATAGTGAGGGATCCTTTGTCAAAGATTGAGGGCCTCCATGCCGCTGTGTTTTGTGCAGTTTGGTCTCTCTCTTGTAAATTTATGTAACTCTCAGAGGAACAACCTCCCTGAAACCTGGGTAAAGAGGCAGCAATCTGTATGTTGAATTTATTGCCTCAAGGTCAGTCTGGTGAAGATGTTGCATAGGAAAAATCTCATTTCTGCTTTACCTGAAGTTTTCTGACATGATGCTCTGATTGTGGCCTCTAATTGCACTAGGAATACTGTCCCTTTTCAGGAAAATCTGCCCAAGAGCTAAAAGAAAGACTGATACTATAGTTCCTGATTAGATTAAATGCATTTATTTCAGTAATCTTAAAATGGCCTAAAGAATAAAACGTGTTAGCACAGTAAAATGACAGTTTTGATGGGAATTCTTCCATAAAGAGATCTGGCAGATGGAGAGAATTAGTTCTGATGAAGTGCTACATGCGTCCCTAAGTCCTCCCAAAAGATGGGGAAAAACCAAGGCCTTAAAATAAATAAAACAGATTGGATTTGTAAACTTCTTGGGGCTTATCGTGAGAATTAGAAGCTCATAAAAAGTGCAATTATCTTGCTCTCGATCACTGGATACTGAGACACTGGGTACTGTAGCACCTGTGTCTAAAAACGACATTAAACACTCTTTTTTGGATGATTTGTGAATATCATTTGGGTGGTTCATGATCAAGGCTTTGCGGGTTCTTTGCCATTGGGGCTGTGTCCATACCTCATGGGGGCGTTGAAAACCGATGTCTGTTTTTGCTGACCTCCCGTTCCTCCCGCCAGCTACTCGGACATCCTGATCGAGCGGGAGGTGCTGATGCAGAAGTACATCCACCTGGTGCAGATTGTGGAGACCGAGAAGGTGGCGGCCAACCAGCTCCGGCACCAGCTGGAGGACCAGGACACGGAGATCGAGAGGCTGAAGTCGGAGGTGTGTTCCAGACCCACCAGGCACTCACTGGATCATAGCATTTTGCTGTGGTATTTGATATTTCTGTAGTGGTAGCATTTTGTGGAAACGGCAGAACCGTGCAAGGTTAATATGCAACGGTCCCCCCATGAATCCTTGTATATATAATTTTCTTAGAAATAATGGGGCCTGTTGAGCTGATTGGATTACTCTCCTGTCAGAGGGTTTAGGATGACACATTGCTTTGCAGAATGGGTGCCACTGATGGCATTATTTCCTCCCCGCCTTCAGGTTTGAGGAGTTTGATCCCAGCATGTCACGGTGGTGTTAAGAACTGTTCCAGACTGCTCCAATTCACTGGATGTTGTTAAAAACCTTGTTGCAGCCTCAAGCTGTTAAAGCCCAAAAGGCACAGTCGATTTTGGGGGGAGAATCTGCTTGTTCCTGGTCCCCCTTGCAGCTGGGCTGAGATCTGTAATGGCCTGAAAAGAAGTGCTCCAGTCCCTGTCACCAAATGTGTGCTGGTCATTCTCTGCAGCTTCAGCGGGCTGGGGGAAGGGGAAATTACTTTTCTGTTAGTTCTCTAACTAAGGGTCTCATTAACTCGAGGAAGCATTAATGAGTGTTTGGTTTTGTCAGATTGTAGCACTGAATAAAACAAAGGAAAAAATGCGACCTTATCAAGGCAACCAGGAAGATGAAGATCCAGATATTAAAAAAATCAAGAAGGTAAACATGAAGTCTTCTGTGCTTAAAGGGAGAAGGGTGAAATGAGGGGTGTACTTCTATATTTCAGTCTGTCTATTATTATTATTTATTTTCTTTCAGTACAGTCAAATAGCAAGTCTTCTTTTGCCTTGGCCCTACTTAAACCTCTTACATACATTTTAGTGCCACATTTTATCCTGATGATGTATTTGCATAATATCCTTTATGGAATGTGGACCTAGTTTCTGTCTTTTTCTGGGATGTGCAGTCTGAGCCAGGGCCAGCACTGAGCTGGTAACTTGGTGTGAGTTTTCCTTTTCATCTAGATTAACCATTGTAATAGAAGCTGGAAATGCCCCTTTTAGTAGAAAGAGAGCTTTGAATCTGTGTGTAATTCACTGCATTCTTTGTGTTGATAATTTTGACAGTTGGGCCCCTTTTTTTCCCCAAGTTATTTATTCAAAGTAAACTGCTACCAGTGAAATTTTGCACTTCTCTTTCAAGATGAATGATCTTCACACCAAGATCAGGGCACAGACAGAATGAAATTTTCTTTGACCAGATGTACACCTCTTCTGTAATCTTTAATCCACTTGCAACTTCAATAGATATTGTGCTTAGCTAGACTTTTCCATGACATAGATGTACTTTCTAAGAATTCCAAAAATCTGTCTTTTTGGGTAACAGGTTTGTTGCCTTCATGTCTGATACCAAGCAATATATTGATACACAGCTTGAAATACACATGCCAAGTGTTATCTGTTCAAAAGGCAAAGCAAACTGAGTTAGAAAACTTATTTAAGAATTCTGCCAATAATGGTGCTGAGTGTGTGTTGGAATGTGATACCTGGAAGTATTGCAGGATAGCTTTGGGGTATTAGAGAGGTGTGTAAGGGGAGGAAGAAGGAGCTGCAAACCCTCATTGAGCTGATGGGAACGGTACAACACTTGAGATTGCAGTGAAAGATTCCCTTACATTTATGCCATGTCTTTACAGTCTGTTTCCTGGCAACAATTATGACCCTTAACAAACAGAAATGTAAAGAATAATTAATTACAGAACAGTTACATATCTATAAGCAAACAGATTTTTAAGCAAAGACATTTAATTTTGAGAGTTGTTTCTACAATGAAGAGCTTATGATAGGTCATGTAATGTGGGTTTTTTTTCTCATTTTCTTTTTCTGCTTGATCCATTTTTAGGTTCAGAGCTTCATGCGGGGCTGGTTATGCAGAAGGAAATGGAAAACTATTGTCCAAGATTATATTTGTTCTCCTCATGCAGAGAGCATGAGGAAGAGGAACCAGATAGTTTTCAACATGGTGGAGGCTGAGTCCGAGTATGTGCACCAGCTTTATGTCCTTGTGAACTGTTTCCTGCGGCCCCTGAGGATGGCAGCGAGCTCCAAGAAGCCACCCATCAGTCACGATGACGTCAGTAGCATTTTCCTCAACAGGTATGGGGTTTTTTGTGGTGGTGTTGTTGGTGTTTCATTTGGGTTTTTATTTGGGGTTCCCCTGACTGCTTCTCCCCGTTCTGGTTCAGCTGACAGCAGAGAGGCCTGGCCCTTGCTCTGGCTCTGGTGCAGGTGGTGTCACCGAGGCAGACCTTGTTCCCAGGGCTGAAAGGCAGAGATGCTGCAAGTGATGCTGTTTCAAACCAGCACAACCTCTTTACCTTCCTACATTCCGTGTCATCCTCTGCTGGATGAAAAAAAGGACAAATTGTGCCTCCTGGGGCAATTCTCATAATTTTCTGTCACCTTTCCTGTTTCTTTTTCCTCCTAAGAGAGCAGAACTGGACTTAGTGGCCTCATATGATCCCGATAAGACCCTGAGGATGAGTACGTCAAAGCTTCTATTTTCTGTTGTCCTGCCTAAGGAGTCTCCTTCCCTCTCACTTGTCTTTTCATATTCTGCAAAAAAAGAATTGTTCTTTCATTAGGCATCCATGTACTGTTGTAATGAGCAAGTTCAAGTAACCCAGGAGGCATCTGACATTAGATACAGGGTTGGGATTGTATCCAAGCCTGCCCCAAACTTCTAAGAAAAAGAATATGTTCCTTTAGCCATGAGACAGGTTTCCTTTTCCTCGTTGGAGTATGAATACAATGTTAGAATATTTCTACACCAAATAGTATGTGTTTTTTAGAAGCACTGAGCTGGAATTTTTAAACAATGCAATAAAAGGAAACACTTATTTCCATAACAATAACTGTCTTCTGTTTTTTTTTCTAGCAAAGTGCAAAAGAGGAAGAGATGTTTCTCTGTGAATTATTAATTAGAAAATAAAACCAGAATTGTCTTTTTGTTTGTTTAAATACTTGTTTTTCAGTGAAACAATCATGTTTCTTCATGAGATATTTCACCAGGGCTTAAAAGCAAGAATAGCCAACTGGCCTACCTTAATTCTAGGTGAGTTACTTTATTTTCTAAAGGGGTATAAGTTTCATATTTATTTTTGAAAATTCAGTAAGGATTTAAAGAAAAATTTATTTTAAGGACATGACTTTCTAAAATTCCTTTTTGAAGGGAATGCATTTGCAGAATTAAAACCAGGGGATCAGGTGTAGTGGGAGTTCCATGTGGGCAGTAATGGTGTGTGCATGAGAATTCCTCTGCCCTAAGCATTGATTAGACTTATATTTTTGGTAATAGTGTCTGACTGTTAGTTAATCAGAACAACCATCATTGGGCAGGTGAAAGAGCCATGTTTAATGTTTCTAAATTGTCACTGTACTGGAAACAGAACTGATTATAGTAATTCACTTCTATAGAAAACACCGCTTTCTTTAAAAATGTATTTCAATAGATGGGGAACGCTGGGGAAAAAAAGGCATTTCTCTGCTTTTTCCAGCTGACTTATTTGACATTCTGCTGCCAATGCTGAACATATATCAGGAATTTGTTCGGAATCATCAATATAGCCTGCAAGTGCTGGCAAACTGTAAGCAAAACAGAGATTTTGACAAACTCTTGAAGCAATATGAAGCCAACCCAGCATGTGAGGGGCGAATGCTGGAAACTTTCCTTACCTATCCCATGTTTCAGGTAGTCCCTATGTATTTTTTGTGTGTATTTGCTTTTTCTGTTTGGTTGATTCATTTTATGTTACTGACATTGTAAGCAATTGAAGGCTCTTCTTGCTTAACTAGAAAAACTCCCCTGCAAATTAGTTTAGTTTAATTAATTTTGTTACACTGAACCTCTGCCTGTAGAGATCTGTTCCCCAGCAATGCTGGCTCATCTTTGTTCAGAGTCTTAAAAATGCTGGAGTGTGGGATGAGGACAGCACCAAAGAATATTGCCAAGAAGCAGTTTCTTGACTTAGGAATTCTGATTATAAAGCCAAGAGACTGATGATATACCTGGAACAGCAGCTTAGAGCATCCATGAGCACCTTACTAGAAATACACTTTCTATCTTTCCCCCCACTTTGTTCTCAAGTGACCTGGTCTTTAGAAAATGAAAAGTAAATTGAAAAAATTCTGAAAACTGTACTTACCGTCTTGATATTTTACTGTGCTCTGTCTGGATTAGCCATTTGCAGCTGTTTTAAAATGTCTGTGAAACACTGGCCAGATATTTTACTCATCAGAAAAATAGTGAACCCCCTCAGGTTGTTTGGTTATTGGAAAGTCAGAGAGAGGAAAATAATTTTAAAAGGGGCATCAGTGATAGTTATGTTAATGCAAGTTATTAATATTAGCCCGAGGAGCCCTTAGCACCTGCAACAACACTATTAATTTTTGAGGTGGTATATTTTAAAGTTTTTATGGGTTTGGGGTCCTTGTGGGTTGAGTTGAAACCAGGTCATGGGAGGGAGAGATATGGTTCTGTTCCTATGTGATGAAGAATGTTATTATGTCATTGCTGATGACTTTCCACTTCAGCATAATGTTGCCTCTCCTTCTCCTACATAATTCTTGTTGTGTCAGACAAGTTATGCTGCACCATCACTTGGTTCTGGTTAAAAGCTCTGAAGGGTTCTTGTTACTGTGGTTAAAAGCTCTGAAGGGTCCTTGTTACCCTGTAGCCTTTAATAGTCAAATATGGGACATTCTTCAATGTCCTTTTGTGCAATGTGAATTTCATCTGAATGCAGACAGGTCACCTGGTATTTTCAATGTCAAAAGAAATTTACATGCTCATATTCTATTAAAATTGAGGGAAGGTATATATGGATTTACTGATATTATACCTTATTGGTTTCAAGATTCCCAGATACATTATAACACTTCATGAACTTTTGGCTCACACACCACACGAGCACGTTGAGAGAAAAAGCCTTGAATTTGCTAAATCTAAACTAGAAGAACTTTCAAGGTAAGATCTTTATACCTTATATCTCATAATTTTGAATCAAAGGTTTTGAAATTAAAAATCTGTATTTCTTTATTTGGTTTTGCTCCTTTAAAAATGACCTGTATTTTAAAGAAAAGGATTAAACCCAAAACATAAGATAATGAAAAATATCAAAAATATCCCAGTGTAATATTTTGTCTCTCCTATTTATTTTTTTTTTTTTTCCCAAGCCTAAATCTACAAGTGTCTCCTTGTATTTTGGTTAGGGGAGAATCGAAATCACTATAGAAACCACCTACTCCTGGGTTATGAGCACAGCAGTTTTCTTTACATAGAGATTCTTTTTTTTTTTTTTTTTCATAATTTAAAGAGAGAAGGGCATTTTAAATAATCAGGGTCTTGGAAAGTACTTAGTTCTCTATCTGTGTTATAGCTTTTTCATGCTAAAGTGTGAACTGGCTTTTGTATATGCTTCAAATAATGCCAGATAAAGAGGAACTAAAGATATGTCCTGAGAACTGATGCTCCTTGTGGAAACCTACAAAATGAAGCTCTTCCTTGAACCCCCAGACCTTTCTCAGATGTTCCTCTCATCAGCCCAGTGAGAAATGTGGTTCTCCTCTCTGGGAAATGCAGTTTTCTGCTGTGAACAAAGAGACCACGAGTGAACTCCAGGATATAAATATTCAGTGTCTGGAGTATTCACTAAAGATGTGCTTGGAGAATATTTAGTTGTAAAAGATCTGCACAAGCACATAAATCAGCTTTGGATTGGCTTCATCTCATAAGTCAGAGTTCATTGCTGATCCAACTAATTTGTCACTGAAGGGTCAGAATTGGAGTCTGACTGATCCTCTCTGCTCATAAAGTCAGTATAGACCATAAATATAAAATTCTGTTACTCATTTCCACCCCTTTAATGTAGTTCTCAGGGAGGAGGAGATTCCAGACAGTGCAGTCCAGTACCACTTCAGGATAATACTATACATCACAAGATCATATAAACTCCTGGGTTGGTTTCAGTACTGAGAAAACAAAACAAAACAAAAC
>VZTX01006726.1:0-212809 GCA_013400915.1 Pardalotus punctatus
CAAGTAAAACCACCACAGATACTTGTAGCCATTTGAAAGTTACACATAAGCATTGAGAGCATGAGTCACCACTATTTGCCCCTGTTTAGTCATTAAACGTTAGTAAATCTGCACATAAAATGGAATCTGACAGTAGAAAGCATTTTAATCACTCTTTTCTCTATTCTAAATCATATTATCAGGCTGGGGAGGTTTACACCCTCAAAATGGAGCTGCAGATAAGATCGTACTGGACATCTTACCACAAATTTTCTGCTGGCTGCATTGCCTGTCTCTTATTCTGCTAATATGAGGGTCTATGTAGAAGTATTAGTACAAGTGATGAAATATTTCCTTATGCTGAAAGTGTGGTTGTTGAAGAGGAGGGAAATGTACTTTATTCTATTTGTTAGAACCACTGTAATGTCTACAAAGAGGGTGTGCAAAAAAACACAAAGGTTAAGGCCAAAGAAGCAGGTGGCGGTGCCTGGGCTCATTGTGCATACTTTGATCTGTATAGACAGTCTAAGAACAAAAGAGCAGTATGGAAATGCAGAGGGCATGAGTGAGATATGAAAGCATCAACTGAAGTGAGTAATAAGCAGAATAATAGAAAAGAAGCTATATTTGGGAGATACTCAAATTAACATCTTTGCAATTATTATCCAGGAACAGATTCCTGTTGCATCCAAACAAGAGGTTCTAAATAATTCAGTGTTGTCATTTTCATTTTTACCATAGGCAGTATCAAGGCATACTAAAGAGAAAAAAAGTTTAATTAGACTTCTTACCAGTTTTGTGGTACAGTTAAAAATAGCAGTTGAATTTCTCAAATTTGCATATAGGTTTTTTTTACTCTGAAGATAGTATAAGCCACTTCCTCCACATTCTTCCATTGCAAAATACTAGAAAAGATAAATCAGATCATTCTCAGTGGAAAACAATTCCACAACAGGCACAACAAGATACCTAAATGGTTTTGAGAATCTTGGAAATTTTACCAAACACTAATGGGAAGATGGAGGAATGATCAGATAATTTTCTTTTAACAATAAATTAGATATTATAAAGTCTAATCTTCTAGGCATCTAGTCCTGTGGAACTATTCAGAGCTCTTAGACTAAGACTGAGTAAATCCCTGCATAGATGGTACACCTTTTAGGCAGGGAGGTAATGGTAGTTCTTCAGGATTTTCAGAGTTATTCAGACGTACTACAAACATAAAAAGAAAGTACCTGAGTCTGGCCATATGAAATATTGAGTCCAGGGGTGTCTGAATATGGTATGGAGAAGGCATCTGCCATTTTGCATTCTTTGTGACAAGATGGAAAATAAAGGGGAAAGGAAGGCAACAAGTTGGTCCAAGAATAGCCACATTGCTCTTTCCTGTATCTCCTAGAAGTGCACCTCCAGAGAAAGGAAGAGAATTTTTGAATAACATTTATGTATTTGGTCCTTTGCATGCCTACTGACGTGTCTCACCAAGAGAGATGTTTCCAACCTCCATCCATAGCATATGACATGGGAAACTTCTGTTACCCTACCTCCACAGCAACAGCTGCAGGTTCAGGTCCTGCTGTTGGAAGAGGAATCAAATCTGTCTCTCACGTCTCAGAAAAATGTTTTATGTGAGGCACAAATATACAAAAAGTGAGCACTGCTGCCACCAACACTGAATAAACTCTTCCTCACTGTCCTTGAACACTTCAGTTTGTATGACATGTGGAGACAGAATAATTTTCAAAATCAATATGCTTATACATATATGGTATATTTTAAGCTAGTAATCCAATTTCATGTGCAGTTTGTTTTTTTCAGATTTGCAAGCTAAACAGAGCCACTAATAATTATTGTCAGCATACCATCTCATATCTCTAGCTCTTTGCTACCGCATCTCCTAACTTGATATGTTCTTGAAACACATTATATATGTTTGTAACCACTGTACAATAAATTCAAAAACTACAGAGGAATCAGCCTTTTACACCATATTTTCTCCAACCAGTGCTAAATATCTCCTTTAAATAGGACGGATTTTGAGGGTATGTGCAAAGTAAGTGTGTGAAGACTGACGAACATTCTGTTTAAGAAGCTTCACAGCTCAAAAGTAGTTATTTTTTTAAGAGGTAGTTCCATGTGTTAAAATATTAAGATGCCTCCTGGGTTTATCATGCCTTCCATCACTGATCCTTAGAGCTAACACTAGTGATAATAATAGATAATAGCTATAACACTTACCAATTAATGGTGACCTCTTTTCCGAAGATCAAATATAAATTAAGCTTCCCAGGCTTCTTATGAAGTCATATATCCGTTTGCATCAATGGCCAATATATTGTATGTTCCTATTGCCATTTACCACTTTCTTACTTTCCCTGCTTTTGAATTATGATCCCTTTTTACATCTTCATTTAAATTACATTGTAAGCCTTGGAGAGCATAATTTTCTCTTCCTTTAGATTTTTCATTGGCAAGAACTGCAGGACATTGCTTTAATATTAATGATCCTAGAGCCTTAAAAAATTATCACAAGACTGTCAACAGTAGAGTATGAGTGGAGACCAATTAAGAATTCTGCCAACCCACACAGATTTTAAAGGATATTGCAATGACGATGAACACAAGCTGCAGGTGGATCATCCTTAATGCAGGTGTTTCACTGTTAGAAGTTATTCTGTGTCTTCTTTCTGATCTCACATCAACATATTTTGATAGATTAATGCAGTGTTATGTTATGTACCAAAATACCTTACTGAAATGACCTTATGATAAGTAACTTACAATACTGGAGGGATCATGATTGTTATGTAGTTTGAAACCCAAAGCCGAATGAAGATGAAGCAGATTTTGTTTTATTAAAAACATTTATCATTTTAAACATTCAGTTTATCCCAAGCCATTTTCTTTTACATAGACAGACAATATTCCTCTTCTTTCTTCTTCCTCTCAACTCACTTGAATGTACTTCCAGGGGTCAAGACTTCTGGCAAGAACAAGGAAAAAGAAACTTGCATTTTATATCATAAGAACACTGAGAATCTAAATCTTCCTCATTTGATATGTGTCACGAATGGATGTGGGAGTTTAGATAAACCCTGCTTCCTGCCCAGGCCTCCGGCAGCAAACAGTAACCTTATTGAGATGGCCAGCACCCCAAAACCCGCTCTTGTTTGTAAGTTCTTTAATAATGACTGATTCTGTCTATTATAAAGTAAACCATTTATTAATAGACAAGAAGACTAACAGACCTGACTTAAAGTAGACCAATACTACACAGGAATAAAGACTACTAGTAGTTTAACATACAATGCACAATAAGGTACTTACAGCTAGCGAAGAAATAGTATAAGCTTAGGATTCAATGTATCTTACCATCCAATTGCTGGTGGGGCACACATCGAAGTCCTTTCCCTCAATCTCCAGAGAAGTAACCAAGAAACCTGCATCCAAGCTCCAGGGAGAAGTTCAAACACTTTCAGGGTGTAAGAGGCTTCTGCCTCAGNCAGAATAAGAAATTGCTATAGAATATTTTTGTCCTAATTGGGAAGTGTGCATTCTCTTAAGAGTCCCATTTCAAGAACATATTTCATATTGAAGATCTAAACCTAAACTTTGGACTTGCAATCTTTTATCTTGGGGTTGTTTCACATTCAAGTCCAAGTCTAGCTGGCAAAATTTGGTCTTTTCTGCTGCAATAGGTCAAACCAAACAGAATTATCAGTGAGTGTTTTGCTTTGCTCTTCTCCAATATGTTATTTAAATGTAAGTGTTGTCTTCTGGGCTGTCACATGCACTGTGCCTTCAAAACATTGTACACAGTGATGAAACTGAACCTGCTAAATATGTATTGCTGACCTTTCTGTAATGTTCCTCCAGAAAGATCATCAAAGAGGTTCAAAATTTAAGGCTCACAATACAAAGGTCACCCATCACTTATTTATGTTTGGAGGAGCTTTGTTTGGGAATTAATTCATTAACAGGCCTGTGTTTTGGGAAGCTGCTTCTTCACTAAGGTAACCATCCAAAAGGTGCACAACTTGGAAACAAAGTGTGATCTGATTAGAAGAAATTATTTTATCTCAAACAAATGAACATGAATAGGACTGAGTACTCAGTGAATAGTCTAATATAGGTGTCGTGTAATCAGCAGGTCATCAACTCTTCCATTCCTCCAGGTCTCATTAGCAGTTATCTTGCACCACTATTTTTTGAGACTTGGCATTATAGTCATTGCTGGTGCTGTCATGCCAAATGTATGAATGAGGAGGGTTAGGAGCAGTGTATTTATGAAGAAAAGTTTAGAAACCAAAGTTTCCTATAAACTGTTTCATTCCTCATTCCACACACCATTCTTCATCTTTTTTTTTGAGTAAGCTTTTGTGAACATTATGTGCTAATTTCATCTATGCTCATAACAATTATGATTAAAAATGGATTTGTTGCCTGTATTCTGTTACCTCTCATATACTCTTTGAAAGCAGCTGTATTACAAGGAAAAGAAAATCAGTTCCAATTTAAAAACTGCTTGTCAGTGTTCCCTTTACTCTTGGATATAAACCATGATCAGTCCATTGAATCAATAATATACTGGCTCAATATTTTTATTTGGGAAAGTTAAGGTCTTTAATTATTCTCAATAGTTTAGTTTCATCAAATGAATTTTACTTGTAGACTGTGTATTTTGGAAGGCAGAAACTGATATTTTCATATATTGGCAAAGAGTAACTACAAATACATTAAATGGGTAGCTGAGTAATAATATTGTTCAACTGATATTTGCAGATGGGTATTTGTGACCTGGGACAACCTTGATTATTTGTTACTTGTAATCAAGCTTTCCTGCTGATTACAGTTTACTGGCTGTAACACAGTGTAACCCACATGTGGCATAGAGATTGAGTTTGCTGTGCTCTGCGACTGCATGAAAAAATGCAGTCTGAGGTAATTCAGAGCAAACCCTAAAAATAATTGATGTTGAATCTGTCAAAATTGTTCATACTGATGACATTCTATATATTTTTTAAAACTTTAGATTTCAAACTAGACTTGAAATTCCACTTTAAAAATGTCAGAAGTATTTTTAAATATAATTTAACAAATGATCATTTTCTAATATCGTATTTCCTGTAGAGCATAATAATAACAACTATGTGTTAGGCATTGTGAATATGGGAGGGTTTTGGAAATTTGATTAGAGGCAAGGAAATAGCCAATCTCTTCACCATCAGGACATGGATTGGCAGACAGGCACATGTTTAACTTGCCTAAGAATCCCTGATGGAGCCAGCAGAACCACTGAAACAGATCTTTGTTCTGTATCTTCTTTCTGATGTGATTAACATTGCTACCATGGGTAGTAGGGGGTTAAATAAAACCAGATGTGTTTGCAAAGTCCTGGCCACAAATAGCAGCAATACTTTAATTGAGGTATAAAAATAACTGTGATAGACCAATAAAATACCTGGTTTGACTGATATTGTCACTCTGAGTGTGGTCAGCTATTTATAGAAAGAACAAGAGGTGCTCTTCCATGACAATGAACACTCTTTTTTACATACTTTCTCAGTTTTTCCCAAAGTCAGCTCAGGACCTCCTGGTCCTGCAGTTACACCTACATTTTTGTCATGGTCCAGTCCTTTTCTTCCCTTAGTACGGGTAATTTATTTTTCCATAATTGAATGACTTAATATGGTGGATAAACCTTCGTTAGCCACCAGCTGCCTACCAAGCAAACAGACTGCTCCAGGATGGATCCTCTGTGAGGTCACAAATCCTGTCAGCAAATCTTCTCCATTGCGGGCTCCTCTCTCCACGGGGCCACAGGTCCTGCCAGGAGCCTTCTCCAGCACAAGCTTCTCCCAGGTTCACAGCCTCCTTCAGCATCCCCCTGCACTGGAATGGGGTTCTCTGGGGGCTGCAGGTGGATCTCTGCTTCCACATGAATCAGCATTCAGAGGGAGGTCCTGCACCACAGGCTTCAGGAGAGCCTCACCTCATGCCCTGCCTTCTGCACTGACCTTGGGGTCTCAAAGGGATGTTCCTTTCACGTATTCTCACTTCTGTCTTGCTATAGATGTGAGGAGTTTTTCTTTCCTTCTCCTTAACTATGTTATCACAGAAGCTCTGCCAATGTCACTGATGGGCTCAGCTTCAATGAGTGGAGGGTCTACCTGGGAGCCAGCTGGAAATGGTTCAGTCTAACAGGGAAAGTGCTTCTCACAGAAACCACTGACGTGGCTTGTCTGCTACCAAACCTTGGTACATAAACCCAGTACACTTTTGGATTCTACAACACTCTTTGCTGAAGTCCTGTTGTCCATCACATTTCTGCTCATAAAAAAAGCCAGATCTACTTTGTTAGCAAGTAATATTCAGACACTTCCACTTTTTTCTTTCTCCCATTTTCTACAAAAATAGGAAGGTGTTTACTGCATTTTCATGTTCTAGAAAACTTTTTTCTTTCTTAACTTTGCAAAAGATTTTCTCAGGAAGAGTAGTTAAAAAGCATGTCCAATAAACCCTGTCAAACCCAGAACTGATGTTTACCGAACCCAGAGAACAACAGCTGATATTAAATTTTAGAAGAATTTTATTTCCATTCAGAGAAGAATATTAAATATTTTGGAGTGAGAAGGTTCTGAGATTAAATGAAGCTGTGATACAAATACAGTTGATATTTATTCATTCCTCTTTTCTATCGTGATGTGTTTGAGTGACATAATTTGCATTCCTTAACAGGGAAATTGCAACAATAAAAATGTCTTCAAATATTTTTGTGTCAAAATCCCTCATTGAGTTCGTTATACATAATTGAACATGAAAGAAATAAGATATAAAACCTCTTAGAAAAAAAAAATTATAACAAACTCTTTTGTAGCAGATGTATGAAGTCCATTTACTCCATTTCATATGTGGAATTTTATGTATTACTACATTACATCGGTTTCAATAATCAAAAAACAATGAGAGTAGTTCATAAATTGAGTAGTTCATCAATATTGAAGATTAAAATCCCCATCCAAGCCTGTTGAATCTCAGTTTATGCCATGGCTTCTTGCCAGGAGAGGTTTGCTATGGAGGCTATAAAATGTATTATGTGAATGATGGTTGCAATGCACTTTTAGTCAGTAAAGTTAACATAACTTTTAAAATACAGTGTTTTCTGTGATGATGTCAAGTTGCTTTTGGCAGACACTGGGAGGATCAGATTGAAGCTTGGTCACAATTTTTACGGAGCAGAGAGAGGTGAAGAAAACCAAGACCCCTCCATCAGCTGTGGAGATGGTGATGGATACAGTGGGATTTTCAGATCTACAGCATGAGAGATGGAATATCACTAGAGTGCAGCATCAGCAGTGTAGGAGGGATGCTCCAACATTTTAATTTAAAGGAGTATTGGCCCTTAGACCTCTCCATTTTGCTATGTCTCCTGAGCCATGCCTGTGGCAGATAAGTAAATTTTGGGAACTAAATTATAGGCCATTTTGTGCATTGAGCAAAGTAAAAAAAGAAAAGCAAAGAAAAGAAAAGAAAAGAAAAGAAAAGAAAAGAAAAGAAAAGAAAAGAAAAGAAAAGAAAAGAAAAGAAAAGAAAAGAAAAGAAAAGAAAAGAAAAGAAAAGAAAAGAAAAGAAAAGAAAAGAAAAGAAAAGAAAAGAAAAGAAAAGAAAAGAAAAGAAAAGAAAAGAAAAGAAAAGAAAAGAAAAGAAAAGAAAAGAAAAGAAAAGAAAAGAAAAGAAAAGAAAAGAAAAGAAAAGAAAAGAAAAGAAAAGAAAAGAAAAGAAAAGAAAAGAAAAGAAAAGAAAAGAAAAGAAAAGAAAAGAAAAGAAAAGAAAAGAAAGAAGGCAGAGGGTAAAAGGGCTCCTGTGCCATCCTTTGGTCTGATTTGTTTTAAGGTTTCCCCTGGATGATATTTTCTCCTCAGTGCAATTGGAAATTATGCTGATTTTTTTTTCCTAAAACCACATAGTATTATTTTAACAATAACTTTTCTTCTTTGAAGAGTAGGGTTTAAAGGAAAACAAAACTATTTGAGAACTCAAACTGAAGTCGGCAAATAAAAGGGGAAAAAAAGGTGAAAATAAGCTGATTCATTTTGGTGAGAAAAAGAGAAACTTTTTATTTAGGAACAAACCCAATATGAACCTTTCTGTCACTGCATCTAAATAAATACATAGGGGTGCTACATGAATCTGTCTACTTAGCTTTCTGTCTATGTTTCAAGCTGTCTGTGTATCTGCATTCATTCCTTTAACGGTATTTTTTGGCAGATGTTTACAGAAGAGGCCCTCTTGAAGTCCTCAGAAAATTCAGGATTGAAGAAAAAATGATAGGCTACTGACTGAAGTGCTTAGCCTGAACTGAGGAGATTTAAGTTCAGCCCACACACGCACACATGTGCACACACACATATCCTATTGCTGTGATAACTGGAAATCTTCATGTTCAGCTTGTACTGCAAAAGAATTTTTTCCACTCTCCTTTTGTCCCTGCTGTATTGTCCCATTGCTGCCTTGCACTGGCTTCATAAACAGCTTGGGAAAGGAAAATAAATTTGATTTTGCTTGTTGCAATGTCAGGAGTGCTGTAGTGCTGGAGAAAGACAGTGAGAAGGTGTGACCAGGAGAGGTGAGAGAGAGTATGAGTGATGTTATTGGGAGCAGCATTGCTGTAGATTGACACTGCTTCCCAAACTCTTTAATTAGTATTTTTACATGAAGGAGCAAAGTCAGCCACCATAAGTAACTCATGGTGGAGATAAAGGAGACTAACAAGTCTTTTTTGCTACTAGAGGCTGTCACTGCAGCATTCTTTGATCTTTAAGTTTCAGACTAAAAATAAGATACCTGGGGAGGAAGCAGGATTCTAGCTGCCCTGTACCTATGGAACACGGCTTGCTACAGCTAAATTACACCTGAGTAAGCCAGGAAGTTTTTTGAACCTAGAAATTCTTTCAAATGTAGAATGAATATTAACAAGTTAGTGATATTTCCTAGGACTTGTTTTTTACTGTGTTGGAAAGCTAAAAATAAACCATTTCAAACACAATTCCAACAAACATCTTATTCCCCTCATTTAATTTCTTTACATGATGATCAGTTATGCCAGATTTCCTTTGCTCAGACACTACTCAAGACTAGAGACTGTATTAACAATAAAGCTGTTAGAAGACCTGAATTTCTGTCCCATGATGAAATTTGGGTTTAATAAGAAAAAAGTGCTAAGGAAAAAGAAACATGGGAAAAAATTCCTGGGAGAAAAATAGGAAAAAACACCATAAGAAAATACATTTAAAGATATAATTTTACAGAAAATAATTTTTTTAAATGAATAACAAACAAATTTTGCCTTTCCATTTCCCATCACAGCAGAATCTCATTCAGCTCATTTACTTTGGTGCAGACTGCTAGAAGGTGATGGATAATATGAGAAAAAATGGAATTTTTTATTAGTGGGACATTTCTCCCATAGAGTCTTTCTGATAGAAAATAATATTTTAAAATCCATATTTTCTACCTTATCAAGACTGGATCTGTGTTACAGCTTGATAGATAAGAAAGTTTTTTGACTTAGACAGTTTATAGATTCCCAACATAAAAAGAAAATGTAGTTCAGAGAAAGAAAAATCAGCACTTTTGGTTGATTAATTGCTTAAAAATTAAGTGATTGTTTAATTGTTAGTGCATGAAATGTCATAAATTAAATCTGATAACCTCTTGTTTTGTTCAAAGAGTCTGTGACACAGGTATAAAAATAATTAGGATGTGATGAGTTCTCCCCAGTATTTGATTCTGTCACTGTCCAAACCTTCCTACACAAATCTTGGTAGATATAATTTGATTCTTTACCTTCAGAAGGAAGTGGATGACCTTGGAAAAAGTTTAAAATCAGAATAAGCAAAAATAATGGGTCCATTTTAAGGAAGAAAGGGATCCTATTGAGGTCAGCTGATATCATGTATATGAGGTCATCATATATTACAATACATCACCAATTTGTCTTGTCAGCTACAGGGACAGGATCATACTTTTGGGATGACCATGGAGGCAATTTTTAACTGAAAGTATTCTCCAGCTTTTTGCCAGCACATAGGGGAGAGGAGAAATGCCCCATAGTCCTGTCATTTAGGTGCAGTGCCAGCCTACATTCAAAGTCTTAAATGAGGGGGCAGGAAGAAATTTGTATTTCTCAAGAGAAAGGTTGTTGGTAGTCCTTGCATTAAGCTCTTCCTTCAGTTTAATGTTATCTTTTTGGCTTTTTGATGTGGAAATGCCTATTTATGTCCTTATCTGTGCTCCTCTATTTAAGTTTTGCTTAATTCCTTTAAGTTCCAGTCTTCTGAAAATCTCTTGAGTCCCCTTAGATGTCATCCAGCCCATCTCTCATGCACTGGCTCAGCTCAGTGAATTTTATCCTGTTATAAGGGCTCATATTTCCAGTCAATCTCAGGTCTATCTGTATCTCCTTCTGACCACTGCCATCAGTTTTAGTTTCTGACCAACTGCCTTCGTCACTCTGACAAGTCTATAAATCACACCAAATGAAGTCATGTTGCCTTATTTGTCCTTACTAAGAGGAAAACACCTAAAGGAGACCTAAAAATTTCTTGTATGGCAAATAATTTCCTTATATGGGGGTTTAAACTCTGAGTTTCTCAATAAACTGCTTTTGAAGAAAATATTGGGATCTATAAAGGAAAATTTATAAAATTCAAAAGGTATACAAAATGCTTCAGGCTTTTCTGTGATTGAATATACATCTGAGTGTACACTTTGAGAGCAGTCAGAAGATTTAGTTAGCTTGATAGGTTTATCATTTAAAAAATTTACTATGACTCCTAATAGAATGAAACTATATTTAGTTGTGCTCTTTTCCAAGCATGGTAGAAATCCACCTTAGATTCTGAACTCTGAATAACCTCCTTGTCTGTTTGAAAAATGGTTAACCTGCTGTAGGATAAAACTAAAAACTAATCATAGAGAACTTATAGGAATATGCTTTTAAAATACTTTTGTAAATACTTGGTCAGTTTGGGTCAATTATTTGTGGGACCATCCAGTCTTTCTTTAAATATATTTTGACATCTCTCAATTAATGCAAATTGTCACAAAACCTGCCATGTTTCACCAATTATATCACAAAATTGTATTTATCCCCCCATAAAAATATATAGGAATAATATTTTTGTAGTATCTTAATTGCATGGCTCAGTGAGGGCATAAGCTGATGGGATTTGTGTTGATCTCATAAGCAGAAAAATGGTTAAGCATCTTGAAAGATGGCATTACTTTCACTAATCCTTTAGAAAACAATTTCAAACTCTTGTTTTCTAAATTCAGATTGCATTTGCAAGTAGCACAAGGCTAGAAGCTGGACTACTTTTTCAACTATATCGAGTGGGCTCCTATAAATGATCAGTCACTTTGTATTTAAATGGTCTGGTCCTTCTTCCAATGAAATAGTAAAAGTTTAATTGAATTATTCATGATCAAACTCACTCTCTGGCTAAAGAATATATTTTTTGGTTGTATAGTGAAAGGTAAAGATGATGTTTTGTTTGCTTACAGTATTTATGTCTCATTTACATTACACTCTTCTGCACACTAGGCTGCTAAAAGAATTTTTTTGCTGTGAAGACTGTAAATATGATTGTAGAATCTGGTTTGCATCACTTAAGTGTCCAAAATTGGCATATCCCTTTTTTTTTTTTTTAACTTGATATACTCCTAATTGAAAGAAAGTCTGCACACTATGTTCCTATATACAAAAGGAAAGAGGCAGGATCCTATGAAATACTGAAGCAAGCTATCCATTCCATATGTTTCACCAATCCTATTTTTTGCTATTGACTGGGTAGGGAAGGTGAACATCTCTGGAGGCAATGCTGGAGTTCCGTGTTCTACCGAAATTACAAGTCAACATAGCCAAGACTAGGTACCTCTGTGCATTTGGGGTTTTTTTGCTTAGCTTCCTACTGGCAATTCCAGGATTTATTTAAATTTCACCAAATATGTCCTTGACACTTGGCCAGTCAAGAGTTTCACCAGACCTTTACACTATTTTTTGGTGTCAGGTAGGTGAGAGTAAAAAGATATCATGAAGAACAGAACAGATTTCTTTCAAAAGCAGGGAGCTTTCCAGGTGAGGGGAAGTGAGCTTTTCTTCCCTGAATAAATTATATTTATATTCCATTGACGTATATAATGTGCACACACAAGGAAACTAGAACTTGACAACATGACAGGCAATACTGTATTCTCAGTGCTCAGGCAATGAAATAATTATTGAGCTTTGGGTGCGTCATGGAATTGAAGAGGCTTATAGAGAGGAACAGAGTGAGCTTCAAGATTTCTATGAAGCATTTCTCCCAGGTGTGACAGGGCACAAAAAAAGTGCCTATTTAAAAATGTAACAAGCAGGTGGAAGAAGTTGACATCACAGCCTGATCAAAAGCAAAACTGGTATTTCAGGACATTAAGAGATGATAGAGTAAGGGAAGAGAAGCTACCTTGGGAGGGAAAACCACTAGAAGTGAAAATAAGTACTTTGGCAGAGAGAGAATAGAAAGATGCAAAAAAACCCATAAACAACCCAGACCACAACAGTTCCTTTTAAGTTTGTTAGAATTACTGATTTTCTGTTAGTGTTTGTAACAGAAATTTATATATTCTGCTGCAGAATGTATTATTTTGCACTTCCAAAAGGCAAGCTGTCCTTCCAGAATCTCTCTGCATGTGATAAGTAGGAAAACAGTCCCCCTGGAAAGTGTCAGCCTTGCTAGATCTTTATGATGTAAGAGAGAAAGAGATGCATTTAACTATGATAGATAGATGTCTGCATTAATAAGCAGCATCTTTGCTGAGGAGACTCCCTTGGGGATGCTACGTCCACATCAATGAAATGCCATCAGACTGAGATGTATTATCCTGGCAGCTGTTCTGAAGAGAAACTGACAAAATTGGAGATGGTGATGCCTGCCAATACGTATTAACAAATAACAGAATGAAATGATACGCAACCAAAAAAGTTGAGCTGATATAACGCACAGATTTGACAGATCCAGTAATGCAAGACAGCTCATTCAGTTTGAAGGCTGAAAATCTGTCCTGAATTTACTATGTGGTCTATTATTCTAGAGCTTTTGCTGATAAGGTGGTCAGCAGTTAGTAAAGTCTACAGGGACCAGGTAATCTAGACTTTTATATTCCAGAAGCAATTGTCTCTTTCATTAAGTGGTTTAATATGACCTTGAAAAAATGTATATGTGATCTTTGAAACAATTTTAAACCTAATCTACATTTCAGGGTTTTAAAGCCATAGATAATAGTTGAAAACCTTTCATACCTTTAAAAGTAAGAATAATATCTACTTTTACACACACATACAAACATTTTTAGGAAATAATCACCTATTTTTAGGCTGAATTAACTTGTAGATATAACTGATGAAAAACACATCTTGTGATTCCTTAGTTCTTTTTGTTTTAACTAAGAACAACCGTGAAGCAATGGAGATCGACATGAGGCTGTCACAGCCTTGGGAAAGGACATATTCTGCCTGTATCTTGTACTGTTTTAGGTCACATCTGTAATTTCTCACGTATCCAGTAGTTTTTCATGGGCTACTTAGATACCTAAACCACTGACTTGTCACATCCCAACAGATCAAAACTGTAGATTTTAAAAGAAAGCAAATATTTCAGTGCTAATTTCTGTTCCATATGTACTGAAACTCTGGTGTATTATGTGAAGAATAGAGAACTGAAGGTAGCATATGAAGAAAAATATTTTGGAAGCTAAAATTTTAAGACAATGATTATTTGCATTACTACAAATGAGTGAATTCCAGCTATGTGATGAATTATTAGGCTGTCACATAATTTATATATTACCTAATCATAACTGATCATTGTTTTTTCAACAAAATTTCTTGTTTTTAATGGAGTAAGTAAATAATTTGGGGCATTAAACAATAAAAAAATAGTATCTGTATTTCCCTTTA
Organism: Pardalotus punctatus; assembly: GCA_013400915.1. Taxonomy (NCBI): domain Eukaryota; kingdom Metazoa; phylum Chordata; class Aves; order Passeriformes; family Pardalotidae; genus Pardalotus; species Pardalotus punctatus. The sequence goes on from VZTX01006726.1 coordinate 13,979, forward strand.
AGTTTAAGCAATTCTATTTCAATTATGTATCCAGGGGCTCATTAGATAAACTGATAGAATCATGGAAAATTTTGGATTGGAAGGCAACTTCAGATAGTTCCAACACCAGTAGCATAGACAGGGACACCTTCCACTAGAGCAGGTTGTTCAACATCCCATCCAACCTGGCCTTGAACACATTGTGGGGCATCCAGAACATCTCTGGTCATCCTGCCCCAATACTTCACCATCTTCACAGTAAAGAATTTCTTCTTTATTGCTAATCAAAGCCTTCTCTTTCAATTTAAAACCACTGCCTTTTGTTCTGTCACTATAGGCCACAGTAGAAAGTTTCTGTCTGCCTTTTTTACAAGTCCCCTTGATAAGTTGAAAAGCTACAATAAGGTCTCCCTGGAGCCTAGCTTCTTGAGACCCAACAACCTCAACCCTCTCAGCCTTTCAATAGTTATTGCCAAATACTACAAAATTTTTATTACCTAGTTTTGAAAGGTTTTACCATTTTCATCAAATTAACTTGCTTTCCAGATATATTAATTTGTGTTTAAAGATATTAATTGCTATGAGAGGATTTTATTAAAGAATCTAAGGAGAGTAGCCCTATTTCTGCACACCCATGACTCCATCTCCCAAAAGCTTTAAGCAAGAGTTTTGCCATTAACATGATACAAGAGAAGCTCAGCTATTGCAAAACCACATTTTTCTTTCTTCAATATTTAAAGGAGGAAAGAGGATATTTCACTAGGGTTAGCTTTGTGTGTAAATAAGGCCAGTCTTAGGGTAAAAAAGTTTTATGTCAAGAGTTCTTAGCTATTCTCAAATACTCTCTCTGCTCAGGCAACGGTTGACTACTAAAGCAAGTACAGAGCTAGAGGGTGCATACTGGAGTCTGTGTTTTCAGCAATCCTGCTATATTGGTCCTTAGGTTCCTCAGTCATTTCTTTTTCTCCTCTGTTCTACTGCAAAACAGTTTAGCTTCATATGTATTATATGATTCATCAATTGATTAATTATTTAAGGCTTGTTGTAATTGATATTTTGGAATGGCCCTTGAGGGCTAGCTATGTCTCACCCCAATTGTGGGCAGAAATTAAGCAGTGATCTTCAGTTTCCTGAAACCCTAGTGCTGCCCTTGGCTTTCCATGGTGCCATGTGGTTTGACTAAACACACAGTTATCCTTTTCTTGCCTAATTCCAACTTGTCTGATGAATATTAATGACTGGACCTTCGATTCCTACAAAGACATAGAGCAGCAAAGTCAGAGAGGAAATGGTTTCCTGCTCAAACCAAGACTTCACACAGAACTTAATACCAGCTAAAAATAGGAAACACCATTCTGCTTTGGCTTTGATGGCCTTATACATTTGTGTTAGCTTGTGTGCATGATCATTCTCAAAGATTTTTCTATTTTTCAATAAAGCACTGAAAAACAGCTGATTACATTTATAATCCAGGAAGCAATGGTCTGTGACAGTTTTTGTAACTTGACAGTTGCATAAAGAAGGAGTTTGGAGCATTTACTTAATCATATTGTGTGTCAGGTTCCAAAGCAGAAATCATGAGGAAATATGAGCGTTCATTTTTAACTAGCACTTAGAAATCCTTTGGTGACTCCTTCAATAAAAGGGAAAGTTATTACTACTAACTATTATCAATTTGGGGAAATAAATTTAGCATTGTTTTCTTCATAGTTTAATTAGTTCAGTTCTAGTTGTTCACATGTTTCTAGTTGTATTTTTTCATGTCTATCGGTTTGAGTAATTCTTGCTTCATTTCAAGAATATTCTAATTTTTTTCTGATAATTTTGCTCATATTTGTTACATTTCATTTTAAAGGCCTGTTGATGCTCACAAGAGCATCAGTAAGGGTCAAAGTTTCTTGAGGATCATTAAATAAATGAAGTAGGACCAAAACTCTACTAGCTTTTTAACCTAAATAAAGATACATGTCATCATAGGATTGATGTGCTTATAGTTTATTCAAAATTAAAATTAATTTTTTTATGGCCCACAGAAGTGAAAATTTGGAGTGTCTCATCTCTGTTCCTTTATGCAGACTAGCTACATTATTTGGATGGAAAATAGCTAACCAATGTTAAGGCTAAGGACCAAAAGTGAACCTGCTGGCACACTGTGGCCTTATTCTTCTGTTTTCAGGGAGAATTTCATTAGTAGAAATTCTGACTTCTATGCAAAATGCATCCTTTTTTTGGTTTTATTATTTTGTTTCTCTCATCTCCCACTTCTTTTTATTTTTTTAAACCATTGCATCTTTCTCTTCTATCACATTTTGAACATTTTGAGACTGAAAGTATCCTTCATTTTTATTTGCAGCAATTAGTACAATGGATCATGCTCCTTTCATCCTGGCTTCCGTCATTACAGTGCAGCACATAAGGGCAAAGCAGCTGTGAATGGCAATAAAGAGCAAATAATGTCACTGAATTTTCTGAACACTAAACAAGATCCACTTGCAACAGATGAGACTGACCACACCTTCCACAGACACAAACTAAAATATTCCTCAAGGCACTAAAATCCTCATTTGTCCCCTTGATATTCCTCTGCTACTTAGTCACTGAGTACTACATGATTATTTTCTGCCATATCTCAGAACACTCAAGGCACTTTGCTATCTCCGTTATATCATGGGTCCAGGTTCTGTGCTTCAGAGAAAGGTGAGAACACATGATGCCAAGTTCAAGAGACAGAGGATTGCAGTTTTACAAGGACAAGACACTGTTGCAGATATTCTCCTGGTTATTATCTGAACATCAGGTTAAAGGCATGATTTTAACTGTAGACCTTACTAGTAATTTGATTTTATTAAACCTTAGAGCAAAAAATTACTCCCTGTATTTTTGCTCTTTTCAAAGAGAATTCTGAAGAATTTGCTTTAACCAAAAGCAAACAACTGATTTTGTGAAAACATAAAAAATGTGTTTCTTTTGATATGAAAGATAACATTGACATGATCACAGCAGGTCCTTCTCTGTTTGAAACCTTCAGATGCTGAAAATCAACTTGGAAATTTCATGGGAAGGCCTAAATATCTAATATTTCTGAGAGAGGCATTGAAAGTAAACAGACTGGTGTCAAGCAGGATATTGTCACATAAAATTATAGATAAAATGGGAATAGGAAAGATATTGGCAGATACCTAAATCACTCAAGCATATAGTAATTTAGATGTAAATGAGAAAAAAACATGTAAAACTTAAAAAAAAAAAAAAAGGAGATTTTTTTTTCTTTTATACCACACAAAAAAACCCAGAAAAGACAGCAAAGTTTACAGAACTTCAATCAGAATTTTCTGCCTTAAACTGCTTATAGTGAGAGAAAATCAATGTACCATCATTAACTTTTATGCAGGAACTATATACCTAAAAGCAAAAACCCATCCTTACTGCTGCAATACATAGTAATGAAAAGCTGACAAACATTCCAGAGTTCACTAACACAGGAACATACATGAGGAGGAACATGACCATTTGGAGGCCAGCAGGCATCATTGCAGATTTCCACCTGCCAGGCTTGTTAAGGTTATTTTGGCCTAATTTTTACAGCTTATTCCAGCCATTGGTTAAAATTACCTCCATTATTCATGTACTCTCCAGAACTGCAAATCATACACATGCTGTGGGAACAGGGATCTTTGCAAAGCAGCTCTTCGTGTACATACCAACAAAGCCCAGTGCAAATCTTCTCAAACATATTTATTGGAGAATTAAAGCTGTTTGCTAATAACAAATTGGAAATCTGTGGTGCAGAAATATTATGCATAACCTTGTAAATCAGATTAAATGGTGTTCCTTCTTTCATACAATAAATTCCATAAGGAGCATCTGTTCAAGCCAGTGCCTGATGACCTGGCACTAGATCAGAGAGCTTGCTGCTTTCTGCACTAATTTTGGAATCTGGTCCAAGCGGGAACATCATTACTTAAAGTCAAATCTATTTTACGCTGAGATTAACATACTGTGATACCTGCTCATTGTGGTCCATTACTCCTCATGCCATTTGAGGTCAGAGCTGTGGTGTGTTCACTGGCTCCTCTGCTCACTCTTAAATGCTGGTACATTTCATAACATCCACATTCCACACCGCTGTGGCTTTTTTTAAGCAAACACACCATTACAGCTGATGAGGTAATAGAAATGCAAAGAGGTCTGAAAAATCAGACATGTTTGCTGCAAGAACTAATTTGCTTTTTAACAGGTATCTCATTGAATTTGAGAAGAAAAATGCTAATGTTATGAAGACAACGTAAGTGCTATTGGAGAAATATCCATTTAATACTGAGACTGCAAAGGAAGGTGATGAGTTTGTCATGTCCTCAAATAAGGGAAAATGAACTTTAGACATAACGGACTCTAGGGAAAGATCCAAGGTGAAATTTTGTTATGCACCTCAAGTATGGCAATGCTGTCTTTCTTTGTCTTTATAGTAAATGGTTGTTTGAACTGTTTAACATAATCTAGAAAATGTCTCTGTTTGTAAGGTTGGAGTCACATGAATGGAGGAATGTTTAACAGTGGCGTAGGATCTGGACACATGGATGTAAGGAACTAGGAGGGCAGCAAGCACCTAAACCATACTGAGAAAAGAAGCTAATTTTTGCCCTAGCTGCTTAAAATGAAAAGTAGCTAGTTTTGAGGAGTTATCAATTTCAAATAATGCAGGAATATATAATATTCCAATGATCCAGCTAGTCAGTAAACAATTATGACTGTAATGCCAATAATGAAAGCAATACCAGCCACTCTATAACAAACCTGTTAAATCTTCACAGCTGGCACTCAGACATCTAAAAGAAGATAAAGAAAGTACTCTGTCACCTACAGTTTACAAAATATTCTTTGTGAGAATTTTTTATTTTTATTTAATTTCCCCGATGTAAAATCAGCCAGTGGAACCAAAAAAGCTCACAAAAACGTGGGAGGAGAGGTTTCCCAATATATACAAAGATTTTCTAAATAACCCAGTTCTTTCACTGGAACCTAATAGTATAAAATTTTCTAAATCTAGTATTGGATTCTTTCTCTGGCTCAGTTTCCTGGAGGACTAAATCATTTCCATGATGACACTCTTACTAGAGCTGGCAATTTATTTTTAATGGTGAGAAACATTCTTTTTCAGGTCCAAAATTACATTGAACATTTGGTCAAAAAATACACTGCAAATCAAGAAGTTTTTCAGTGTTAGGAGTGGGAGAGAAGATTTTCTTGGAATTATATTAGTGAATGAGAACGGCCAGGTTCAATGCCAGATTGGAAACTGCTTTGAAAAGAGCCAAAAGGCTTTTACTCTATGGCCTTCTGGAGGACCCCAGCATTCTGGAATAACTGCATATATATTTTTAATGTCCTTTTAGGTAAAAGAGGTGTTATACACCTATCTGAGGTGCACAACATTTCAAGAAACTAAAATGAAGTAACACTACCTCTTCTTGAAAAAGAAACAGGAAAGAATTCAGCCAACCATATTTCACTTCTGCAACAAACTTTTTTGTAAGAAATGACTACTTTCCTCCTTGTGTCACAAAGAAGGGAAAATGTATTCTTAAAAATAAATCATATTAAGCCAACCTAGTATCCAGTTCAGAACATTTGTGAGGAATGAGTGGCTTTATCTTAAAATCATGTACTAAGAGGATATGAATCTAACTTCCCTGTGTTAGGTGCAAAATGGAACTTAAATAATTGTTCAAACTGTATTTCTCACTTATTAGCTTTCTAACAGGAGACATAAGCTCAATGGCTTTCTTACAGATCTGCCGTGATCTGTAAGATCTTCCATTTTTAATTATATTTCCAAGAGTGAATTGAATTATGATAAACAGAGTACAGTTATTAAATCTGTAAGTGGTACCATGTTGGAAGACAGTGCTCCTAGCACAGAATATTGTAACTCTTAAATACTGGATGAAGAATGATGGACTGACAAGCAATGCTGCAGAAAACAAGATGTAGATAATTAAAATGAATCACAAGTTAAACTCGAGTCAACAAACAGTGTCATTCCATTTTAAAATAAGGTAAACGTCTTACCAAACTATACATAGAGGTAATTAGTTTTGAGGCATGAAATAGTCTTTCAGTGGTACTGTGTCCAGGCAAGACACAAGATGGGAAAGTACCTTACCTTGAAAACATCTGCCCACTATCCTGTCTGGACAACAACATAAACTAACTGGCAATCACCCACAAGAAAACCATAATACTGGACTTGTTTAAGCTAAAAAAAAAATAAAATAAAATGGGCACGTGGTAGTGTCTTTAAAAACTGTTAAGGGTTTCTAAAAATAGCGATTTGAAAAGCTATTCTCTTATTTGATAGAAAATATTTAATATGGTCAAATTCAAAATGAATATAGAAAATCAGGTTAAGAAGTAGGAAAAGAAAACTTACAGAAAGACTAGTTTGACTTTGGACAGATTGTCCAAGCCAGTCATGAAATCTCCAGTACTGCTGAAACCTTTTAAAATAAAAATTATTATGCGAGCTTAATAACTAATTATGCTTTTGCTATAGGGCAGTTTAGTCTGAAATTCAGCAAATCACAAGATCACAGAACGGGTAAGGTTGAAAGGCACCACAGTGGGGTCATGTGGTCCAGCCTCCCCACTCAGGCAGGGCGATCTCAGAGCACATTGCACAGGATTGTGTCCAGATATTTCTTGAATATCTGCAGTGAGGGAGACTCCACAACCTCTCTGGGCAATCTGTTCCAGTGCACAGTCACCCACACAATGAACAAGACCATATTCTTGTCTTCAACCCTGTTCTTTTACTATTTTCTCCTTCAGTTTCTGCATCTCAAAGCTGAGGATTGCAGTGTCCTAGTGATATAATCTGAAGGTACAATTAACAAAACACCTTTATCCCAATAAACTCATATGTATTTTTCAAATATTTTTGTAAGATTCAATCTTTGTTATCTGCCAAGAGGCAAAAATTATCCAATATGTTCTTAAAATGAAAACATCTGTAAGAAAGTAGCTGGTCCCAGAGTAAGGGTCTTCTCATCCTACAAAGTATACTCTAAGAATTATAAATATGCCCCAAGAAACTTCATATTGCCCCCTTCAACCTCTTTGGACAAGCACTTCCAGGGAATACAGTCAATAGACCTGCCTTCCAGTTACCATACTAAATAATCATGTATTTAATATGTTCTGTTCTCCAAGTTCATAATCAAGAGAGTCAGAAAAGTCACTCCTGTCCCAAACGAATGCTCTGAATATGAATGTGCATAATAATTTAAAGTGAAAATAAGGTATACTCACTGAAGTTGCCTTGCCATATCTACTGTTGGGAAATTTTAGGTGGTGTTATTTAAATGAATGTTAGACAAACAATGACTGTTGCCACAATAAACATGATGTGGTCATTATTACAATGAAGGAAAAGTGAGTTTTTGTGAGGCAAAACTGTCATGTTTCATTCAGTCTGACCAATGTAAATGGTGCTCTTTTTGCTGCAGTTATCTGAATTTTCCATAATGTGTTTTTTCTTGCATCACCACTATCAGGGAAACATTATTACTTTCATTTTACATATGAGGACATAGGACAGAGTAAAAGGCACTTAGTAGAAAACTCAAGATAAATTGAAGGCTTTCAGAATCTAATAATGTTTGAATTATGCCTCCTTTTGCTGGATAACTTCTGGAACTGCTCACCAACTGCATCAACAAAATAGGACATCCCATGTATTTCAGAAAAGACCAGATGTAAACCATAGCAGAATTAAGAATTAATATTACATGAAGGTGTGTTCCAGTTTGTGAATTTACAGAAGCGTAATGTGGTTCATACATAGAACGGACCAACTCTTTTGAGAAATACAATAATTAATAGCCTAAATCAGAACTGGGACTAGATCCAAATGCCAGTGAATAAACCCCAAGTAGCTGAGCTCCTTGGGAATTCACTACACCCACAATAAAGGATACAGAATCACAGACCAAAGAGTTCCCACTGTGAAGCCCTCTCCTTTCTGTCTTAGCCTTTGTCTCCTGGAAGAAACAGCCTGCAGTCCAATACTGTCAGTCTCAGGTGTTCTCATTTCTATCTCAAAACCAAACAAAAAGTGAAAAGTATAACCCAGAAGCAAAATGAAAGAAAAGTTGAGCATCCCTGGAACCCACTAGGGACCGTACTTTTATTAATTGAAATGTCTTAGTCAGGTAGATAGAAAGATCTATTTCCCAAACAGAAAGTACAGAAAAATCTTAATCTCCCCAGTTTGAGAACAAGGGGAGCAGTCAGAGATGACAGCATGCTTCTGCAAGAGCTGTCAGACATAAAATCCTCTGGTAGACATTAGCATCATGTAGGACTTCAAACATTGCTCAGTGGGCAAGGGCCACAAAGCTGCAGACATTCCAGTTAGCAGGAGGGATCAAAGCAAGCCTACAGAAAAGGCTGTTTCCACACTGTTCCTTTGCTCACATAACAGCAATGTTTAAATGAGTTTCTCTTTTAAAGTTATGAGGTGATAATTTAAAAATAAATAAAAGTGGGGTGCATTAAACTGTGAAACTAGGTCACAATAATCTTGAGAAATTAATTTATTATTTCAAAGTATTTCAGAGAAGATGAGAGAGAAGAGACTTTGCTATCAAACTGATACTTATGAGCTCTCTTACATGCGGAGATAATGAACAGATTTGTTTAAATTAATTAAGTACAGTTAGGTTTGGAGTATATTGTATGTAACTTCTCTAAAATAGTTTAAAAGTTGTTTAATGAAACAAATACCTTATGAATAGAGCTGGTCTAAATGCCTTTGGATGAGAACTTCTAGTCAGAAAATACCTAGTAGCTGAAATTTAAAAATGCTTCAGAAGAGTTAATTAATTTCCTAATTAAACATGTTAAATTTCTTTTTAAATGTCCAAACACTTCAGTTAGTTATTTTAGAAATAATAATAGTTTCCTGATCCAAAATACATATTTGATTTTATTTTACATTGCAAAAAGTAACACGAGGCCTATATTAAATGATAAAATGGTCAATATCTAAATTAAATATTATAACATAATTTCCAAACATTATTTCTGTGGATTGAATTTTAAGGAAAGGGGTGGGGGGGTTGATTAGCTAACATTTTTTGTGACCATGAAAACATTCCATATCCTCAAATGCAGAAAACTGAAAACCTCAAAACTGTTCACAGAAAAGGAAATTAAGCTTGCAGGTGGCATGATATCCTGGTAACTAACATTTCTTTATATTGACACATCTTGAACTGTAGTATCTGAACTTACCAAGCCACTGCGGACATAGGCAATCCCTTTGGGTCTGAGTTTTATGAGTACTTGGCAATAGATAAATGCTGTTTGAGGAGCTTTAAGTTTGAACAAAAAAGATTAACATCCAAGAAAATATATCCATGATTCTCCATTATCATATGGACAGCTAAGGATGGAGTCCTAACTGCAGCCATCAGTGGTCATGTCCCCTATGAGGTCTTAGATTTCAGATTGTGTCCTTTGAAACACTTTGAAACTGTCTGTGCTTAACTTGTTTTTAATGGGTTACTTTCCAAATGAACTTTTTATTTTATTTTTTATTGCTTTACACATATATATTTAATACAGAAACTGAAATCCCATTTCAAAATCATTTAAATAAAGTATTTGTATCAGATGAAAAGAAGTTTGGTTTGCCTTTTTTTTTTCTTAACACACATAGGTAACTCCAGAATTTCAGGCATATGTGTTTTGATTTCATTTGGTTTGTACCCTTAGAATAAAATAACATGCTATTGTCCTGCTCTATTTGCAGACATAACTAAACAGAAGGTAGTGATTTTGAGTGTATCAGAGGCATGTGGCTGCTCCAGCTGCTCAAAAGTCTCGGTATTATGCCCCTATTCTTAGTAGTGAGGTACTTTAAAAGACTCATAGTCACAAGAGTTACATGTGGAAAATATCTAGTGGGCAGTAGCAGGTACTACTGGTGTTTTCCCATTATTAATTTGAATTCTAACAGTCAAAGACACCTATAACATTTCCATTTGGGAAACACCCCCATATCCTCAACATTCAGGAAGATCATCTTGGTAATCAACCAACATGTTGCCTTCATAAACATTCTCTATTACTCCCACACACATTTTCAAAATTATACCAAAGCTATAACTTTTTGTTAATATTTATTTCTGGCAAAGTCCATCCTTTTGGTGGAAATGGAAACTACTAGAAAATGAAGCTCTGTATTCCCTTTATTTCTTGCAAAACATATACTTCAAATTTTAGCCAAACTTGACTTCTTTTCCATGGCTCAGGTACAGCATATAATATTATTCTGGTTTGCTCTTCCTTGTCTAGAAAAATAATGAGAGCATTTCTGCTTAAATAAATATGCTTTGTGACAGGTAGGATTATCACCAGCCTAATGAATGACATAATGCATTTCTTCTGTTTCACTCAAGGCTCCTCTTCTTCAGCTTTGTGTATTTTCACTGTGACCTGCCCAAAACAATCCTAGATCTTACAACTCTCCCAAAGTTTGATGCTCATCTGCGGTCACTGTAACTCTCTTAAACCAAACAACTCTCTGATAACAATTTACATGTATGTCTATTGATTAAAAAAGCTCTTTTATTCAAAAAGCAATGTCTGACATCCCAAAAATTCCTGGGCAGGGGAAAATGTATTTCATTCTTCCATTTGGCAGTAGACACTTTTTATCTCCTATTGATAACCCTTAATGTGATACAGCAGATGTCAGTACATTTTGTTAATTATTTTAAGAATTGAAACATTGTTATTTTGCTGTGTAATGCACATAAGATCTTGATGCTTTATGGTTAGGTGGTTTAATTGGCTCAATTGCTGGACAGGAGGGGAAGTAAGAGCTGCCTGCAGTTTGCCTGACCCTTTTCTATCAGATTGAAGTATTATTATGTGCTGTACTATATTAAGCTTCATCTGGAAAAAAAAGCACAATCTGTTCTTTTTAAGCTTCTTAATAGTTTCTAGTACTGATTCATGGGAAGTGGAACCAACAGATTGTTATAGTTAGACTGTAGGTGGGGACACATATGCTTGAGTTTTGAACAAAATTTCAACTCTGAAGCAGGGATAAGTCTTTTGCATGATGATGTAATTGGGCTTTTTTTTAAAAAAATAAACATGCAGAGACATATGGGAATAGATTTTGACTGGGCTTAGGGCCAGATATTCAGGTAGGCAGCATGCAGGATTTAGGCCAGTGTTTTAAAAGAACACAGCTGCCAGCTGTTGCCAAGAGGACATATTTACAAAACCCATCTACTGCTAATAGCTCTGATTACAGCAACACAAAGTTTCAAGAGGACAGGAACATCCACTTAAAAAACTGTGATAGCTCCTCCAGCAGAACCAGCTGCGGTATAGCAGTGCTGTATTCCAAACACTGAAGTGGAGATGGAGTTTGGTGGGGCAAGAGAAGCTGAATATAAATTGAACATCCTTGAGCTCCAGCTTGTGCTATTTGCTAAGTCTCTTCTGCTGGACTGGAACACAAGGGAAGCAAGAGTAAATCAATCCCACCCTTCTGTTTAACATTTCCTTAGGAATTTTTACTTAATTTAGAAGCGGAAACAAAATAGTTACATGGATAAATACCCAGGATGTAGGCAACTTTCTTCACAGGGGACTCAGAGAAGAATGTTGGTTTGTTTCCTGCTTAGGAGTTCTGAATTATTTTTCACTTGGAAGTGAAACTGAAAACTGCCTAAGACACCACCCTTGTTCATCCATTTGTGTAAATCCTGAAGTCCCTATATCCTTCCTGTGCTGTAGATCTGGCTGAATAATGGGAGCTGCCCTATTGTTGGAAACTTAATCTTGCTGTGGCAGTTTTGGTAGTACTGCTATGGGTATACCGAAGAATCACATCCTTGAGGAGGCCAGTTCCATACAGAAACCGTGGAGATGGTCTTCCATTGTGAACCTTTCATCTCATCCTCAAGTGAGAGAATGTACCTTACCTGCTTTCCCACTCTCATTCCTTCAATGCTACATGCATATGTTTATGCACACACATGTTTTATTCAGAAAGAAAGAGAGCCCAGAGAAGTTCACCCTAATATGTGGTGCAAAGAAACTTAACAGGAAAGATTTTCCTTTTCCATCAAGGAGTGTTCATTATCTCTGCAGTATAGCTCAAACTAGATATACGTACCTCATCAAACCACTTGCACAACAGGAGAATCCACTATGAATAATTAATTGCATAGAGTTTAGTCAGCAAGGCAAGAACACCACTGGTGTATTTGTATGAGTGTCTTGAAGCAAAGCTGCTTTCTGTTTTCATCAAATCTCCCTTGAGCTCATGTCATAGAGCTGTAGTTTTCCCAGTTGGAGCCCTCAGTCACTCTCAGATTTGGACTGCCAGGGTGTATTTTCTTCCAAATGTTAAGAACCTAACATTTTCCTAAGTTCCTCTGGTAGTTTAACATGTTTCCTATGATTTTGGATGACACATAACTTTCTGTACAGTTTCAAAAAATCTCCCCATCTTGATACTTGGTGAAACCATGGTGTTTGTGCTAGAGCAGATTTTATTTGATTGGAAAGGAGTTAATGCACTTCATGCTCACTGAAAGACCTAGCATTTTTCAGTACTGTAATTAAACCTATTCTTAGCTTTATACCAAGCCTTAGGACAACATTTTCTATGCTTATAACACTTTCAAACAAAGACTGCAGTATTTGGAATATATGAGATATGCAATTCGGTAAGTCACCTAGACCTGGCTGGGAATTTTCCACTGAGAATTTTTAGACAGAGGATGAAATTTTCAGAATTTCAATCTCTTTGGTTGTCATAATTTAACCCCAGCCAGCAATGAAGCACCACATAGCCACGCACTCACTCTCCTATCAGCAGGACTGGGGATAGAATCAGAAGGGTAAAAGCTAAAACCAGCACATTGAGAAATACAGTTTTTCTTCAAAATTTCATCTTGTATAGCAGATTGACAATGTTGCCTTGTCCTTTTTATTTGCTGTTAGAAAAAGTGAAACTGAACATTTAATGTTGATCCAGAATGACCTAAATGAGAACAATTTTAGACAAAGTAGTGTTTCACATCAGACAGCCTAATTCTATTTTAGAAGGCCTCAGGATCTGCTGGGAGTTAAATTTGACTGACACCCATTTTTCCTTCAGACTGACTTTGGCAGCTATAATACATATTTCATGAGACACCATGGTTTTGACCTCTAGTTGAACTGTTTCAGCATCTCATGGGAATCACTTGATGCTCATGTACCACAGGAAACACAGTTTGCCCTAAGGGCATAACACACGGGGAAGCACTGGACAACAGATTTACTACTCCCAGGAAGCACTGCAACAACTGAGTGTAAAAATCCAATGACTTTTTGTCCAGGCACAATTTGCATAGTAATGTGGTTTCCATTAGGCCTAATCACAGCAAGGAGAACAATGAAAGTCCCTTTAGGTAGAGAGACCCACATTCAGTTTGCTATTCTGGTTGGAAATTTAGTGGTCTCAAGGTCTCAGTTATTCATTCCTGATGCAAAAGGAAGATAATGTTATTTCCTGTCTTCTGTTCTTTGCCTCTTTTGAATATTTGGACAGTAAAATCCTAAAACTGAGGACTGTCTTTACATTCACGTTGAGTGCTGAGTGTAAGAGAGCCTCTGAGCTGTAGCACTAGAGTGGTAGGGATGACTTCCCAGGTGAGGAAGTTGAATGCTGTCTGGGTCCAAAGTAAAAAAAACAAAAAACTGATGACAGTCCAAATCTGTGTCTCATCTTCCCTACTTCACATACATTTTCACTGTCAGTGCTCCTATGTACTTGTGATTCTGCTGGTAAGAGAGGGCATTTTTCTTACATATTTGCAAGCTAACAAATTTGTGAAGGATCAGCAGTTTCTTGCAACATCACCACTTTAACACTCATTTTTATTAATTAATTAACTGATTGTATTTCTGCGGAATATTACTGAGGGGTTAAGACATTATTTTTGAGAAAGACTTTCTGCCTCAGAGGCCTTCTTATTTAAATGAGACATGAAACAGATTTCAACAGCCAGATGGAGGAGCACAGGGAACCAGACACAAAATCCTGGTAAGGATGACTGTCAGTGGTATCAGTACATCCATTGTGTAAGCACTGTGACTTTTATGTAGACTTGGCAGTAAGGAAAGTTTCTGTGGTGACACCAAATAAAGAAAAAAAAGTATCTATCTGTTAATATCTATTACCCGTTTATCCCCATAGAAGAAAAAGTGATTGAAAGAAAGTTTTTCCTGCTGGTAGAAATTAAATTCAAAACAAACAGACAGAAAAAACTCTAGAAAAACACCAAAGCACATTCAATTCATCTGTGGTCTTCTGATCTCTGTAATGCTAATCCTCAACTTCGTCATTCATTCTTCAGTAGAAGTTTTTCCTTCAACCAGTTAAGTTTTACCTTTCTCTACAATTAAAAAAATGTTGCTTTTCAGATTGCATTATGAATTAGGTGATGCTATGAGCTTCTTTTTCTTTTTGCATATATTTAAAATATTACACCTAAAAAGTAATTCTCAACATATTTTTTTTTTTTTAATTTACTGAAGTAAATCACAGAGCACTTGGCCACATTTAGTCAGCTTAAGAGAATCAGAAGAGATTACCATTTGTACATATATTGTTGAACAAGTTGTGGACCAGATCCTCACAGATAGTGAGGTACACAACACCCTTGGTTTCAGCAGAGATGCAGTATCCTGAAGAGAAGTGAGCTTTCTAGGAAAACTGGTTGTTTTTGTCTTGAAAAATGGATTAATTAAAAGGTTAAAGTGATATTGTTAAGATTGGTACAGTGATCTTTGTGCAGATATGTAACATATTCTTTAAAATATCTGATGTTTCCAAAGGAAGAAAAGCTGCTGAAGATTTTAATATGCGCATTTGCGTTTCTGTTTGCATTTAGGAAACTATGGTGAAAGTGGAATGGAAGCTTTCAAAGATATGGCTGCCAAGGAAGGGATCTGCATTGCACACTCCTACAAGATCTACAGCAATGCTGGTGAGCAGAGCTTTGACAAGCTGCTGCGAAAGCTTCGGAGCCACCTGCCCAAGGCAAGAGTGGTAGCCTGCTTCTGCGAAGGCATGACTGTCAGAGGCCTCTTGATGGCCATGAGGCGCCTGGGACTCGCTGGAGAGTTTTTGCTGCTAGGCAGGTGAGTAATACTGCGCAATTATAGCCAGTGTTGTTAGTCATTAGGGCAAAAAAACCTCCAGTATATATATATTTGTATAGATAAAGCACAGACTCCTGGCCTCTTCTATACCTGTGCATGTCTAAAAGATAGGAAGTAATGTCAGCTGTGTCATAGTGACGCAAACTCTACAAAGACATGCATTGTTCTCATGACATGCCAGGCAAACACAAGTCTGCTTGCGCAGTCTTAACAGCATTGTGTAAGGGAAAGGTGACACACAAATCTTTGATTTATATCACCCATTTTTTTCATTGCAGTTTAAAATGCATCATGTACATACAAAGCCTGAAGCTGTGTCTTGTTTGAGTAACTCTGTGTTACGAATTATGATGTGGCCTCTGGGTGTACCCAAAATAGCACTGCCCAAGACAAAATTTGTTAACTATCACCTTTTATTCCTGAGCCAATGTGCTGATATGCATACTGTCCTGAGAGCAATACATAGGTAATCCTTTCTCTTAGCTCAATGATATCAGTGTTTCCTTTCCTAACTACCAAAAGAAGAAAGGAAAAGTCACTTAGTGTGTTTTCAGCCAGCAGGAAAACATCCTGGGCTCATAAGCAGAGAAGGAAAAGTTATTGATGTAAACCTAAAGGAATCTTGGCATTTGCCCTTTATTCAACAAGTGGATTGTAAACAAGACAGGAAAAATTATGTATTGAGCACAAAATAAAGTGTACCAGGAGTCTACTAGTGCAACACTCTGCCTTTCCAGTGCATTATTTGAAGGATGACCTGGTGTTGTCCCAAGCATGAACCCTACAGGAACACAAGTAAAATTTTAAAAAGTAAAAACTCTCCTTTTCCAATGCATTTTATCTGTCGGGTCTTCCATGGACTATCTTGGTTCTTTCCTGTACTGACACCCAAAAGGACCACAGTCCTCAAAGTGAGATTCACCTAAACATTTTTAGATGTCTACAATTTGGACACTTCCATGTAGCCATCAAGATTCTCTCTACAGTTAGTTGAGCAAAATAGGTCCTTAGGTTCCTTGTTTGTATTGTGAATATTTCAAGTAGCTCAGAGAAATAATGTTCTAGAATAGGACTTGTATAAAGACTGTCTTGATGACTAGCTTTGGTGTGAAAGTCTACTTGTAAGTTGCTTATAAGACTTGTATAAAGACTGTCTTGATGACTAGCTTTGGTGTGAAAGTCTACTTGTAAGTTGCTTATAAGACTTGTATAAAGACTGTCTTGATGACTAGCTTTGGTGGGAAAGCCTACTTGTAAGTTGCTTAGAGTGGATTGGAGCAAATGCCACCCCCACTATCTCTAGCTGAATCTGGTGCCATAGAATGTTTGCTACCTTCTATGCTAAATACAAGAAATTGTCAATGCTCTGCAGCAATATCCAAATTTAAAGCACAATATCCAAATTTAGAAGCACTTGGAATTTGTGATTCCAAGTGCAAGAAGAACATAAGCATTGTTTCCAAAAAAATATGCTGACCCTTAACTGCTCCAGACTCCAAACTATACATAATTTTGTATGGGATTTATGTACGACAGTTTTAAATTTAGCCCTCTGAGGGCTTTTATGAATAAGGACTTCAGGAGCTGCTGATTGTGAATAAGAACAGAGCAATTCAGGTTAGTTCTTCAAAAAAAAGCAAGGCCTAGAGATGACAGGCTTTGAGGCTTTGCTTGAGGTTTTTATTTGTTTTGTTCGTTTTTTTGTTTCTTTGTGAAAAATACCTGTTTCTAGCTGCAGTGGGAGTTGTCATGAGTAATTATAAGAAAGTTGTTATTCAGTGTATGACTTCCATTGAGTAAATTGAAAGTGATAGCTTCTCTTAGAAGGCTAAACTGTAAAGTCTTCTAAATTGAAAAAAAAAAATTCCTTAATTCTATCAGTCTATTTTTTGTGTGTCAATGCCTGTGGCAGTACTGCACAATTTAATTGTGAAAAATGTAGCAAGAACTGGAAGTGTTTACAAAGAAAGAAAAAGAAAAGTGTAAGGATTTTTTTTTATATCCTTTTTATTTATTATCAGAGATTCCAAGGTAATGGCTGAGAAGTGGCTACTCAGACATGTTAATATGTCCCCAGCCAGTAAAGCTGGGGACATATGTGAACTAATACACCTACCTTCCCCCAACCAAAGCCTTTCTGTGGCTTCATCAGACAGGGATATCTCCACATATGGCTCTGTGCTTCAGAGATCCCAAGGATCGTGGAGCACCCCATATTTTTTCAATAGATTTGTTTCCGGTGTGTTATCAAAATCAGCTATAAGCCAGGGAAAATTAAAAAGAACAAACAAACAAAAAACTAACTATTTTTGCCTGCTGAGGACTTTAATTTGGCTTTTAGCTGCCCTTAGTCAGTAGAGCAGTATTTTGTTTCTGCCAATCAGGAAGAAGCATGTGTAGGGTGTGGGAAGTTGTGGAGAGGCTATGTTCCATAAAAATGTTCGTTCTTACAAAAATGCTCTCCTTCCACTATGGGTTAATCTCTAGGCTTTGAGGAAGCAGAAAAAGGAATAAAAAAATAACCGAAAAATAAAACAGGGACTTTTCATAAAGACTTCTTGAGGTAGATGGGATGTAGGACAATAATATCTTTGTTCAGTGATCACTTGAGTTCCTGCAGGGATTCAAAGCTCTGTTTTCCAGGACTTTAACGTGCTGTATGCTCTCTTGATTTTGACTGTTTGGCTCTGTTGTCTGGGAATATTTGACTGTTGGTCCAGAGCTAGCGTTGTTGGCTGGTTCTATAGAGAGCAGTGTAAGGCACTGACCTGGGATGGATGTGACACCAGTACAAACCCTTCTCTTACCAGCAGATTACATCGGGGATCTTTTTGTACATCATTTACAGGGAGAAAAGAAAGTAGGCAAGATTTTGAGAAGAACAGATGGTTCAGAGTGCTCTGAGGGGAAAGAGCTAGATGTGAAATTAAAGAAGCTCATGAAATTAATTTTTCTTGCAAAGCTATGCAGGAAAATGGACTAGGATAAGATTTATACTTTCATTCATCATCTGATCCTGGAGTTGGTCTGGGCTGCCCATTCAACTGAGAAGGTTATAAAAGGACATTCCAAGTGTAGTGAGAGTGCCTGTCAATGGAATGCAATGGGCTCACAAGAAAAACTCCATCTACAAATGAATACTTTTTGTTCCCCCACAAATGCTTCCCTCCTGTTTTGTTAAGTGGAGAATTATTTTGTTTCTTTTCCAAATGCACAGAAAGAACTAAAGTCAAAAGGCCACACAAAAGTTTTATGGGAAACCACAAGAAATCAACATTTCCACTTCCTCTTAGTTTTCTTTTTTGTTCCATTTTAAATTTGGATTTACCCCACATATTTTCAATCTGAAGCCTTGCAAAAATATTGGGATTTTTGGAAGCTATGGATTTCTCTCAGCATCTGTCTTATGCTCAGATAAAGAGAGAATGGATTGGACAAGGAGAGTGCATATCAGATAAATTACACAGCCCCAAGGGGAGAAAAAAGATATCTTTCAATAAACACTCCATTCTTGACCTACTATGCAGTTTCTGAAATTGCATTGTCTGTCTGTGACATATAAAAGGTGGCATGTCATTAGTGATTGTAGCATTCCAGAGCTTTTTGATTAATGGAAAACATTTTAAATGCTCAGCAAATATTTACCTCATGCATCTTGAGGAATTCAACTTAACCTCCAATATAAAGGTGAGTGTGCTGACTTTAAAGGGTGAAAAAAATATTATTTTAACTTAACTATTATTCAGCTTAATTGGGATATGGACACCAGACTTCACCTATTTGTCCTCACTGCTTCTGTCATCCACAGGTCATATGCCAGGAGATACCCTTACAGATAAATTCATTTACATAACAAAATAACTTTGGTTTCAGAAAGAACTATGGAATATTAATTGTGTAGATAAAACCTGCTTGGTTGTATATGATTTTCAGCTGTTTCTCATTTTATGTAATATTGAGACCCAAAAGCTGAAATTGTCTTTCATTTTGTACATTCACCTTCATCCTGCTCCTCTTGACTCCTAGTTTCTGATCTTTGGACAAAATATCTGTGGTAATTTTCTACAATGATAATGTTGTTTTACGCCTTTCATCTTCAGGGATTCCAAAACAAGTCTCAGAATGGCTAAGTAATTTTGCTCTAGGTCACATTATTTTTCATAATAGAATAGAAACTATTAGCTGTTAAACTATTAAACAGAAATCTTGAGTATTGAATATTGCTGTCCTAAATAAAATGGGTTCAGAAAACACTACCACAGCACTAAATAATTATATTGTTTGTTTGCTTGCTGGAATTATTTTATCTTATATCGATTAACACTTTTGAGGTGGGACTCAGCATGGTGTTGATGACAGCAGTTGGGTATTACCAAGAAGCAGTTGGGACATACATACTCTGTTTTCGGGAAGAAGAACATTAAGATTCATAGTTGCAGTCATTATATTCCCTTTGCCTCCAGACAAGAGATCTTCCCCTGGTTGATTTGTTTATTAATACAAAATAGTTACTGTACAAACCTAAAGAGCAAAAGACAGAATTTTAAAAAAGAATTTGTGATTCCAGGTGCAAGACAATAAGACTTTTCCTACCTAAAGGAGAAGAGAAGAGACAAGGGGGTTGGAACGGTCAGGGATTGGAACAAGCTGCTCAGGAAAGTGGTGAAATTACCACCCCTGGAAGTGTTCAAAATGTGTGTGCATGTGGCACTTGGAGATATGGTTTAGTGGTGAATAGGTGGACATGATAATCTTTAAGGTCTTTTTCACCCTTAATGATTCTAAAGGGAAAGTAGAGGTATATAGAGATGAAAATGGCTTGCTCCATGTCTCCAGCTTCCAAACAGCATTCCATAAGCAGTATTCATCTTCAGGAAATTACTGCAACTTCCATTTGCTTCATATGTTCTTGTATGCACATGGTGTGTCAGATTTACTACTGTACTCACTATCTTATCTCATTAAAAAAAGACTTAACTAAGATTATCCAGATTTTCTGTTGTATTAAATGACAAAATTATACACAACAGATAAAAAAAATTATCAGAGATAGAAATATGTCCTTAGGCTCTAGTACTTACTCTGATTTTCAGGTGTCCAGCCAAAGAAATGTGGCCAAAATTTCAGTGTGATTTAATCTCTACATGGCTCTTAGATACTTATCTCAGCCAAGGATTTACAGAAATAATATAAAACTGTGACTTGGCCACAATATCTATAGCAAATGAATGGGAAATCTAGAGCGGCAGGGCATCCCACAAAGTTTCCATATTCTTTGAAGTACAGTCAGGACTTGATGACTGTGTGCTGTAATGTCCTTGCAAAGATGAAGAACCACACCCTGCATTTTCAAGATTCACTCTGTTCTGTGATATGTGAAAGTCTGTGCCTCAGGATGCCTTGGGCTGTGCCTCTGAAGCATATCATGGCTGCAGAGCATGTCCAGATGGAGGTGGGTAAGGGCAGGACACAACTTCTAGCAGTGTGATGATCACTAGCCATTCAAGTGAGCCTCTGCAAGACGGCAGAAGGACCACTGAAACAGTGCCCATTCTTCTCAAAGCAGCACAGATACTCTCTCTCACAAATCACCTCTCCTAACATCTGCTTAGCTCCTGAGGAGATGGATTGGAGGAAATTGTTATTGATTCTAAGAGATATTATAGCAAATGAGCTAAGTAGAAGGTAAGTAGTAGAGGTGAGGATAAGGAGGGAGAATAAAATGTGGAGAAGCATTAGTCCCAGGAAGTTCCCAAAGTAATTTGGCTGATAGGAAACTCAGCAATATATGTGAAGAAAATCTGGTTAGCAACTAAAAAGGGCAACTATACCTGAAGGAAAATTAAAGCAGAATAGATGATCTGAGGGAAATGAGATCTTTTCAATAGTTTAAAAATAAATTTTTTGTGAGATTTTGAAAAGTGTCTGTTGGATGAAGAAAGATCTCACTGCAGAGGATGTAGTGATTTCCTTCCTGAAACTATGCTGTATGGTATGGGTTAACATGCTTTTTTCTATCTTTGTGCAAGTCCAACTGGTGAAGAAGTTCTTGTAATAAATTAGGATATGAAATTTTTTAGACCTGAAATATGCTCTAAATTCATTTTTTATTATTTCTGCTGCCCAGGGAATATTAATCAGACAAAATACTTCTATCTGGAATAGTTCTTACTGCATAACCTTTGACAAAACCGTGGAAGATAAATGTAGTATAAATGTGTGGATATCTCCTCCAGGGACAAAATAAGCAGGTGAAAAGGTACTTTCAGGGTACAATTGCACAACCCCAGCCTGTATGAACAGTCTGATACATATTTTTTCAATTCACAGTAGGCAGGAGTCTGGTGCAGCCTCACCTGAATGCTGTTTCCTCTAAGACAACTCTCTTCTGCCCACTCATTTATTTATCTCTGTTCTCTTGTTCAGGTATCAATGTGTAGCCCAAGGAAGCAGCTATCATTGTATATGTAGTAATAAAATACACTGTAAATAGCAACATTAAGTCAGAATCTTCATTGCTACCCAAAAAACTCAGGAGCTTAACAGTAAAACAAAGTTTTGCTTTCCTAGAGCTGCAAAAAAGCTTAGGGAAGTGAAAAGCTGTCTTCCCTCCTGTATCCAAACAGAATTGTTAGAAATAAAGCAGACTGGAGGGTAAAGAACCACTTGGTTTTGAACAGGTCTCAATTTGTGGCAGCCTCATGCACAGAGACCCTCAGGGTGAGCAATAACAGTGGTGTCCTGCTGCAGATGGAAGCAGTGAAGTGCTTGGTCAAGGCTGTGTGTGTAATGAGTGAAGAAAGCATAATTTCCTTTCTGTGGTTCAGACTCCATAAGCTTGAGGATCTTAGGGAGACAAGTGAGGCAAACATACACACTGAAAGCAAATCAATCTGCCTGACTTTTTAAACTTTCTTGTATGCTTTTAATATCCATTTGTTTTTGTTTTTTTCCTTTGGAACCTATCTGACCTGTTTCTAATAAATATTGCACCTTGCAGTCCAATTTCAGAGTCAGTAATATAGATCAGGCAGTGGGGAATGGGAGTAAGCTCTACACCTGTTTGGAAGAATGTCTTCATTTTGCTCTTTCAGGAATGATATATATTTCTTGGGGTGGGAGAGGAGGGATGTGTAACATGGCATCACGTAAATGATGAAGAATTTCCAAGTGTGCGTATAGGCAAGTAAGCACACCTCCTACATATCTGAAAACATGGCAATATAAAATACTCTGTCAGTTCAGATCAAAGGTCTACCAAACCAATGTATTGTTTCTGGAAGTGGTCAGCAACAAATGAATGGCAACAAATGACGCCAGGCCAGGATGGAACGAAGTTCTCCTGGAGAATGCTTGGTGTCTTTGTAAGGGAAGTCCTTGTGGTCATCATTGTGGCCCTCCTCAGGACTCCCTCTAACAGGTCCACATCCCTCTTATATTGGGACCCCAGAGCTGGATGCAGCAGTCCAGGGTCAGATGAGAGCAGAGTAGAGAAGGGAATCACTTCCTTCAACGTGTTTCTTTGTGCATCCTTGCTGTGCTTCTTTTGATGCAGCCCAAGGTAGGTTTGACTTTCTGGGCTGAGAGTTCACAATGCAGAATCATGCTGAGCTTCTCATGCACCAACAGGCCCAAATCCTTGTCCTCAGGGCTGCTTTCAATCCATTCTCTGTCTATCCTGTATTTGTGCTTGGGATTGCCCCTTGCACTTGGCCTTGTGGATCTTCACAGGGGTCCTCCCCTCAAATCTGTCAAATTCCCTCTGGATGGCATCCCTTCCCTCCAACCTTTTTGTGACATGACAAATCATGTGTGTCCAATTAAATTATTTACTTCCTGAAGGATCTGTTCTTTCTCACCTATGACTGGCATTAACAGCCAAGGGAAGGTAGCTTTGCTAGTCTACATTTGAGTAGAGTTTTTCCTCAGCACTGTAGAAAAAGACAGTGGTTCAGGGGGTCCTCCAAGTCTTTTACTTCTGCACTGGTTCACCTCAACTAATTCATGCTTGATCCATCTTTGGACAAATCTGCTTAAAATCTTTAAAAGACAAAAATTACCCAGCCTTCTGAGGCAACTGCTTCCTAAGCTTAACTACTCCTTATATCCTCCCTAATGTCAAGCCTACAATTCTTTTAAGACCCTAAGTTTTTGTCCTATCCATGGGAACAAAGGAAGCTGTTTCTAAGGCTACAACTTCTATATTTGAAGAATTATGCTTACCCTTATTTTGCTTTGACAACTTTCAGAACGAACAGAAAACATGTTTTACACTTCAGAATAACATGAGATCTCTATTATCCCAGTGGAAATGAGACATGAGGCAAAGTACAGAAAAAGAGATGTCAAACAATCCTGAAGAATTATATAAGGTTTATTTTCATTGCAAAATGACAAATTCATGAGATGACCTACACGGTTGAAAAATAGGCAGTGCGGCAATCTCAAAAATAACTCCATATTGCCAACAGACCTGTGCTTGCGGTTCTGCATGAAAGCAAGGCAGAGACATTGCTGGGAAATTGAGTGCATTTGTGGGTCCCTCTCTGTTCTCATACAAGAGATGTACGCTTCTGATTTTATGTTTGACTTTGAAGCTATACTTTATCCCACAGCTTATTAGAATGCAGAATGGGAGAAGTCTATGTGTGGCTGACTTGAGACTGTTCTCTTCAAATATGTCTTCCGAGAGTGATAGGCAGCGATCACAGAGAATTTTCTGATGCCAGCTTATTTTGAGAATGAAAGAGACTCTTCCGATTCTAAGAAAAGGGATCAAAAATACCCTTGGAACAATGAAAACATTTTCTATTCAAGCTTGAAAAAAGATTAGGTATCTTCTTAAAAACATAAATTCAAGAGGTAAAAATAAATTAAAATCTTAAACCCCAGCATTGTTACTCTACAATTCTCTTCAGGCTACATGGTAAAACATAACTTTTTAAAACATTAAAACTGAGACTAAAAATGTGATCCAGTATGTATGCATAGAAAAATTTAAAGGTAGTTGGAACAGGATGAAAATTAGCATTATGCTTGAGATTTTCTGATCTTTAGAACCATAGAATTTTGATTAATGAAATTAAGTGAGCCTAAAATGGTCATTATTAAAAAAAGCCAATCCTGTTTCTGGTCCTTTAAGATTAAGGCTGTGCAAAATAGAGGTTTGGTGTAGGGTATTGGTTAACATTTCAGATGTTTTCTTTCTGTTTTTCTCTGTAGCATGTGGGTACAATATTTTCCATGACTTCTTTTTGGCTCTTTCTTTTTCTGATTTATCTGCATCATCCCATAGCCTACACCTAAGACTGGTGACTCACTGCACACACACAAACCACACGCAAGTCTGTGTACAGAAAAAGTATTCGTAAAAGCGGAAGACCCAAGGGTTTGTAGCTCTGTGTTAATGGGTGTGGATAAAGAGCATTTGTTCCAGACCGTGGGGTCCAGGAGCTGTCTCTTCTCTCGGCAAATCTGCCATCAATTCTGTTCATGTCTTAGTTTCTTACTTACAAAGATTCTTTGTGTAAGTGAACAGTACCAAAGTGTGTGGCAGATAAAGGGGAAAAAATACTGGACCACTTGGACAGTAGTTCAGTTGTCCCAGCTTCACAACTACTTTCACATGTGTTCTATTTTTTGATTAAAGAAGAGTGGGACTCAGAGATGCAGGCAGATTCTTTCTCCAACTTCACATTTGAGATGATTTAGTTTTATTTAAAACACCCAGAAGATCTGAACATAAAATCATTACCCACACAGCAGGGATTTATACAGACCAACAACCCGTCTCACTAGCACTGGTGAGTGATTATGGAAGAATATTACTCAGAGTAATGAAAACTTCTGATTTGTAAACTTGTGGTGTAATTCATTTTTCTATCACTCCGTCATTTTAAAATGACAAAGCACACACCGCAGCACATTTCTCCCTCACTATGGCTGAATTGATAGCTTCTAGTGAAGCCATTTTCTCTCCTGAGGTTAAGGCTGAGGAAGACTGATAAGGTGAATGAAGTACCAAAACTCACTAGACCTCATTCTATTGGGATTTAATCCACTCCTGCCTTGAAAAGATGTTATAAATGTTGGCAAGAATTTATTGCTTTCAAGAAGACTGGAGAGAAAAGCCACATACTGTCTCAAGGAATAAGGCCCAAGCTGAATTTGGCTGATCATTTTCATATTAGAAACATGCAATAACAGAACTGATTAAATGAACAGTATTTTAATTAGGAAGTCACAGTTAATAAAATAAAATCAAATCTATATTTGCTAAGGGGTCATATTGTTCAACCTTTATTCATGTTGATTAGTGACAATGGAGGTGAAGGCTGACTTAATTATAATGAATATATAATCTCTAGCCTGGGAAAATGTATAGTTGTAAAACATGGTGATTTAGTACATTTTAACTGGTTTGTTGTTAAGCATTCTGTGTCTTGAAGTGCTGATTTGCACAAATCAATCTCAATCTTGGATGCTGACACTTTTGACATGTTATTATTTTTAATATGATATGATGATGATATGATTTTTATGATATAATGATTGATAGAATGCTGTTATGATTTTTAATACAATTCCGCATACCAAAAGGAATATTATTCCTTGTATCCTATGAGTGAAAACAAAGTTAATTATATATCTGTTTTAATAATTTCTGAAAATCTTCATGTGTTCAAAGGTTTCAGGCCTCGGCTAAATCCGCTCATTTTCATAGCCAAATCACCTGGATCCCACATTAACAAAAAAAATTGCATATTAACCACTCAAAATCTGATTTTATCTGAGCATTTCAGACATGATGAAAACTATGCTGTAATGTAGTGTCACCTCCACAATATGGTGAGGAAGATGACTATCATAAAATAGAGGGGTTGGTGCTAGCTTTACACTTAATAGACATTTCATAGGGCTTTAAACAAAAGTGATATACAAAAATGTGTTATTTAGTTGCTTGATCCGACACAGATATATATATATAAACAGACAGATATTCTTGCATAGGAGGGAATGTCCAGAAACTAAAATGACAGCTGCATGTTGTTTGCCTGGCTTCTTTGATATCTCATTACTTGAAATAGCTTTAAGAGAAAGACATTAATGAATGCACAATTGGTTCTGGTCTTTAAAAAGAAAAATCAAAGACAGAACTGCTTCTGAAGCTGTCATCTCTTAGCTGTATTGTTGAGAACCCCTATGTGCATTTTTTTTCTTTTTATTATAAGATATATAACTGATATTATCCAGCAATAAGAAAATAGACAGCTTAATTACTTGTGCAGCAATTGCTCCATCAAAAATCTAATTACTTCTTGCTGCTCGATAAGTCCTTGTCATGGGGCATCTCCCAGTACAACGGCTGGGTAAAGGTAATTAGTATTTTCTAATCATGTCCCCCCTTATTTTGCACTACATTGAACTTAATATGCCGGTTTCACCTACTGCCAGGCAGAAGCTCTGTGGCAATTTCTTATTACATTCTAGTTGTGCTCTTGTAGCCAGAAGAGTAAATTATTCATACTTCAACAAAACATTAACTACTCTCTCCCATCTGAAAACAACAGGGCCAAAGGAGCACTGAGAGCTGCAACAGAGAAACAGTACAGGTACCACAGAGCCTGCATTTTGTTCAACTGAAATAATTCAGTTGGGAGGTACAGAAATTCCTCCCCACAGGAATGCAGTCAAGGTGTTTTCAACCAACCGTTTGAAAACTAGTATCTGACTTCTGAATTGCTCAGGGTCAGAATATAGATCCCAGGCAAGGAAAGAGTTTTTGGTTTTTATCTGAGGTTTTCTTATAGCAGGTGGTGACTGTTACATTTCTCTAAGAGTGATCCCCATCCTGAACTCAGGTTATATACACTCTGATTCTCTGAGATGAGTGTTATCTGAACCTCAAGTCATACATATAAGAGAAAAGCAGATAATTACTCTTCAAAATAAACAACAAGGGTTTTATAACATCATTTCATTCTTAGTTTAAATAGGCTTTTATCTGACCATTTTATAGCACTGATGGAGAAGCACAAGATTCATCTCAAATAAGACCAGTGTTAAATTGGTCTGAGCTCACTCAAATAATGAGTAGTGAGGTGTAGGCATTGTACACAGAGTGATTCAGATCAAGATAGGGAAAAGTGTCCTCTTCTGGGGATTTGGGGTGAATACACCCAAACATCCATTGCATGCCGAGAATCAGGGAGGATTAAATCTTCCAAACGTATCCCTCTCTCAGATGGGAATATTGGCTTTTTGGGAAAACAAAGATGTCAATGCTCTTCAAGTGGGTGGACAGATGCGAAGTGGGGAACAGATTTAACAGAAGCCTGTTCTTTAAAAGAGGGGTACGTCTGTGGTGGGAAGCTACTCAAGGGTAGCAACTTATTCATGTCCAGGAAAGAAAATTCTTCACCTTGAATCTTTTTTTTCCAGAAATGACATAGTAAATTCACACTCCTGCATACCTCTGCACCTTGTCTCTGTGCTCAGAGGCAGGTTCTGACATCTGCTGCTGCCTTTTACCTTAAAAAGGAGCTACCAGTTAGAAGTGCCGAGGGACAGCTGAGCCTACCAAACACAGACTGAATATTTCTCCCTGCCTCTGAGGAGCTAAGTGTCTGAAAATCCTTCCAGGTTTAGGACTTACCAACCAGGCCTGTCCTGGAGGGTGCAAACTGCAAAAGCTTGCAACGGTTATTTGTGAGAAATTTCAAGGAAGAAATTTTTTTCCTCAGTCTGAGGACGTTGCATCCTAACATTTCTAGTGATTTAGGGTTGGGAGCTTTCAGAGACAGACCAAAATGAATCTGGATTCATAAATACACTACAAAATAGTTTCTAAGATTGGTCTCTCTTCTATGTGTGTAGCAGCTCTAATGGTGACCCTCTCCCTTAGGGCTATTAAGACAGAACCCAGGGCCTCATTCAGTGATACTAAAATTTTATATCCTTATAACAACTGAGAATTTGCTATTGGAAGAAGGTAAGTGACTTCTAAGTTTATTTCTAGATACTCACAGGTTATCTGCAAGGGTATTTTTTCAGCTGCTGTGTGTTGAAAATGAACTTTATAAAAAATGAGTAAGATTGTTTATGCTTGTTTTGTTTTTATAATCTGTGTCAGTGGTCAAGAACCAGAAAGTTCATCTGATTCAAAAGAAATCTATTATTATTTAAAGAAATTTACTGATCAATTTTTTTAATGACATTGCTGCATAAACTTTATTGAAACTATATTACAAATAAATTTTCTTCAAAATATTCACTTTAGAAAAAATGCAATTTTATCTTGATAGAAGATGAATTGAAAAGTTCCAGCTCTAATAATACATGTTCTTTCAAAGTACTGAAAATAAAAAACCCAAGAACTAAAAAAATCTTCCTAGAGTTCTACAAATTCTATTGTTTTCAATCCCAAGTTACAAAACTTTGCAGAAACTGTTTTAACTATGGCATTTTAAAGGACTTTGAAATCAGACAAAGTAGCTATAAGGAATACCAATAAACAATGTTTTTTTTTACTGTTTTGGAGGGTGTTTTTGTTATTTTTCATCCCAGATAAAAATTAATTTCAGCTTAAACACTAACTGTGTTATGTATCAAGTCATGAGGAACAGTTAAAAAGTAATGTTTATGAACTATGCTTCTGTCCATAAGTATTTCAGGAAGTGACAATTTCTGCAAAGCGTCTTTTTCCCTGGCAGCCTATTCCAGCTGGAACATGCTTCCTCTCAAGATTCACAAATGTCTCATTCTCCTTTTAATCCCAGTTTAGATGTTGTCCTCTACACACCTAAAAACTTGGCAATAGTGAGCAGAAAGTCAGTAGCGTATTACCTCATGATACTGTTGATTTCTATTCTCTTGTCTTTATGTATTTTTATGTTGTTTTTACTCTTTTGTCTGATTTTCTTTCTGAGTATTTTATATAGCCTATTCCTACAGAGGTCTTAACACCCCAGACTCCTGGATTGTGTCCATGAATCTTAAATTAATTTTAAAATAATGATAGGTTCTACTCACTACTCTTAATTAGGTAGCTTTACAGCTATTGTTTTCAGGCCTTAAAATATTTTAGTCCATTTACTCCCTGTCTGAGCCTTTTACAGGCAAATCATCTCCCACATGCTTGAAAAGACAGGAAGAGTTTGGTCATTCAGGAAAAAACAGGTAAATCAGTAATTTAAATCACAGATTGTTATCAGCCAGTCCTCACATAAACAACTAAAGTCAGAGACATTGTGCAAATCACAGGGTACAATTTGCCTTTTATTTCAGAATTAGCATCTTAATTGTCTATCTTGTTATTACATCTTAGAAAAAAAAAGTTCCAACAGTCTGTGATATTTAATTAAGATACAGTAAATTGTTTTCTAAATTGAATTTTGTATTCCAGTGGATATGGTTATTGGAAAAATCAATTGAATGGAAATGAGTATCTTAATAAGTGCTTTTCTTCTGCATTTGAAGCAAGTTCTGGTTTTGAATTAATGCTGATTAAGGAAAATTCTCTAGAGCCTTGAATTATCTTTACCTTGAACTAAATGATTTGCAAACATATTATCATGATTTTCCTGTATTTGCCTTTTTCTTTACCTAGAAATGTGTTTTAGAAATGAAAAATGCTTGTTTATGAGATAGTCACAGATTTTACACCATCCATTCAGCTTGCCTTTGCTATATGATGTTCTCTTCAAGTGTTAGGTTAGGAAGACTAACCAGTTACTGTGCCTTAGATTCCCATGACAGATTAATACTGAGTGTGTAACAGGAATTTGTCATTCATTAATTCCCAGTTCAATTTCAGTGCTCCAAAAAAATGTGTTGAGGGTAGATAACTGTCAGTCCTGAACATTACTTAAGTTACTGAACAAACTAATTTAATTGACACTGTTCATTACATCGTTTTTGTTAACAGCTGGTCTGTGATTTTTTTACTGTTATGCCTCCATCCAGCTTTATGTTCAGCAACACTAATCCAGAGATTATTAAATATCCACTGTAGAAGGATGTGCATAACAAACTCATTCCCTGTCTGTACAGAGAGAAAATTTAACCTGAAACATTGTTTTCAGAAATTGCTACTCAGCAAAAACCAAAACATCAGGGTGTTATCAACATTTTTCTCAAATAAAATCCAAACCACAGCACTGTACCAGCTACTGAGAAGGGAATTAACCGTATCCCAGATAAAATTAGGACAGCTTTATAAGCCATAAGATTCATGATCTACTTCAGGAAGTCCACAAAAGGTCATTACATTCAATAAACTCACATTCAGTATGCGTGCTTCTATCAACCAAACCCTCCGTTGCACCAGGGAAGACTTAGATTATGTAATAGGAAAAATTTATTCACAGAAAGGGATTTCAGGCATTGGAACAACCTGCCCAGGGAAGTGGTGGAGGGATTTAAAAGATATGTAGATGTGGTGTAGAGTGGACATATTTTAGTGGTGGAGTTGGCAATGCTGTGTTAGTGGTTCAATTCGATGATTTCAAGGATCTTTTCCAACCCAAACGTTTCTGTGATTCTGGTTGAAAAACGGGGACATTTTGAAGTCCTAATGAGACAAGAAATTCCATATTTAAAAAGATACTGAACCGTGGATCCTGAGGGACAAGTTTCGTTACAGCAATCTGATCTTTTCCTCCAACTATTATAAAAGTGATTTTTTTTTCTATTTTGTAATCTTGATAACAGTGCTATTCTTGGGCAATAGAGACATATATGTGTTCTATACTTTCCATCACTTTTGATGTTTTGCCCTTTGATTTTGTGTTTATCTGCATCATCTCACTTATGACTTCACCATCCTGTAGGAACAATAAGTAAAGTAATTAGGAATTATCATGGAAATCTATGTGAGATGCTAAATAAGCACTTTACAAATGAATATTGCATGATGACACTAATTTAAAAACAAGCTCTTCAAAATTGTGCATTTTGTTATGGCAGCTGAACTGCTGGCATGCCAAGGATCTCACAACAGAAAAGCTTCAAACAGGCTGAAAAGCCAAATGAAGGAGAGTCACTGGGTTAAAAATACCCAAGTGCTTTATGCAGGCGTGATGTATCATTGTAAGGGAAATGAAGTGTGTTTGTTCTGAACCAAAACTCTAGGCTGCCTATTGATCATGCAGGATCATTGAGATGTTAACAGGAAGGGAAAAGTTGCTCAATCTTGTGTACACCAGGTTTTTTTTGGTTGGGTTTTTTTTTTGTTTGGTTGGGTTTTTTTTGTTTTGGGTTTTTTGGTTTTTTTGGTTTTTTTTGTGTGCAATGGTCTTCCAGTCCTTGAGTCTTCAAGCATTTTTCAGATGTGCCAGGTGTTACCTTTTCATGTGGGAGACCATGTCTGAATGTCTGATCTGTTGGGTCCTGGAACATCTGAGAGACAGGATTTTTGGGCTTCAAGTGGGGCAGGGTCATTTCATGTTGGACACATGGGTTCAATCACTCTGAAATTATTACTGTATTCTCTCCCCAATGATAAAAATACAATTTCTGTCCAGTCCTGTTTACAGAGCTTTTCTGGGAGCAAAATGATGAGCCCTAAACAGACCTTTCAAGATCAGTATGAGCCAATAAGTTTGAAAGATACTGTAGATAGCATTTATTATGTTTATTTATTGGGTTGGACTCCTATGATTCCTGTTACAAATCATCCCCTCTGTTCTCTTTAGAGGGAAATCCAATCAGCTTTTTCATCTAATGTTAGACTCTGAAAAGTGGACATTTTGAAGAACCTAGTAATAAGGTTTGGCATACTTCTAATGAGGGAAAATTGTCTTTTCATACATTAACTCAAATGCATTGTTGGACTTTCCCTTAATAGCTGAATATCATATTTCTTAATAACCAATGGCACTGTTGTAAATGAACTCGTAGGCTGGATGTGCCAAATGGGTAAATTCTTCAGTCCCACTTTGCATGAAGATGGTCTCTCAGGAAGAGCGTATTCACACAGGGTCAGTACCATTCTGATAATCTGAACCTGGAATGTGTTTAAACCCCTTCAAATGAAGAAACAGGGGCCCACATCCGTCTGCACAAATACTACCAAAGTAATTTGTTCCTGTTCAGGCAGAAAGTCTCTGGTAAACCTTAAAATCAAGACTTTGCATATCAAAAAAAACCAACTCTCCATTTTAATTCATACTAAATGTCTCTTCAGTGTCCAAATTCTGTAAGTATAGCAGCTGTTCTTTATGCCTATGGATTACTCAGAAAACACTGAGATGTTTAAAATCAATAATAAATAACACTTTAGGTTGGTTATGTATGTGACATTTTCTCTTTCTGCAAAAGAACCCAAAGGCATTTTCTTTTCCTTCCCCCTTGAAAATGTCCAATCAAACCAGTCTGGCCTTCTTTGATTTGAAAGAAATGTCAGGTTTGGGGTTATGTGCTTCATTCTACAATTAATTATGGCAATGAATTTATAACTACTCATAAAACGTTGCCCATAATAGTTAGTAAGAAAACAGTATTTCTATTACTTATATAGATGAATTGCAAACTTTAAAATGTGAATTCAGCTAGTGCAAATAAAACTAATAAGACACGTATAAATGTCATTAAATAGCAGTTCAATTTTCTTTTTTGTTCTCAAAACCCTTAGAGAAAAATCAAAAAGAAACATAATGGGCAGATCAGATGATATATGTCAATATACAGGGAAATTAAATTGCTACTACTTTTTCTCTGAATATTTAGTTATAATGGCTTCTGATGTTTAAGGATAAATGCAATATGAAGAAAAATTAATTTAATGGATAAGAGCTAGAAAAAATATTATCTAAAAATGGAGAAGACTTGCTATAATAATATATTGGAAGACAGAAGAAATAACTTATATACTAAGAAGAATGTAAACCATAAACTAAATGGAAAGGAAAAATGAAACAGAGAGGTTGAGGAGCAAGAAAACTACTGTGATAATTAATCAGATCATCAGCTGTTTATATACTTTGAAAAAATTTCCTTAAGAAGAGTTGAAATCTTCCTTAATTCCTTTGGGTCATTCCCGCCATCCCATTTCCATCAAATACACTGAAGATTGACAAATAAAGGAGTTTTTTTGTCCATCTCTATGTTAACCCCAAACAGACAAATTTTACTAGTGGCTCAAAATGCATTGTGCTAGTTAAAACTTAATCTGAAGAACACATTTCTTTTACCATGTTAATATGTGCCCATTAATCTTACCAGTTCCAGATTTTAAAAAACACCATCAAAGGCTACCTATATATATATATATATATATATATACACACCATCATTTCAATTTTCATCAGTCATTTTTCTTCTGTTACTTCTAGAAAATAAATAGCTATGAATGCTCCCAAAAATCTTAACTGGTGGTGAGCGGTATGCCCTATGCCAAGACAAACATGTTAACTCAAAGAGAAAAGGAGATGTGTCTTGAAATACATTCCCCACTCACGCATGCATGAGGGCGTGAATTAGGTACTGCGGAAACAGTTCCCAGAGACCTCTCATCACATGAATTTTGTAGGAATGTGAGTTTAAAACCATCCTCAGGACTTGAAACAGGTCCAGGCAAAGCTATTTCATTTAAGATACAACATTTGTATTCAGGGCAAGACAATAATGCATGCCATTTGATGACAATGGAATTGTGCAGCTCAACTTGAGATTATTTAAGAACCAATATAGGAGAGCAGCAACACCAGTTGTTTTTTTAACTGCCGCTATTTCATAAGATTTCAATAGGAAGCAGAGGCAGCTGGAAATTACTTACCAAGATCTCCTCCACAGTATTTCATTATCAACTAGTGGTGCACAAAAAAAAATAGTTTGTTGGTCTTGGTGGAAATTTTACAGAAAGAAATTGGGCTGTATATGCATCTCTACATCCTTCAAGTTGAATGATTTCAAGTTTTTTTTAAAGTTTCAGAGGTTGACATGCATTAACTATGGCCATTTAGCATTTGCTGAGGTTAAAATCTGGTATTACCAAACCTTATCGCTGTAGGTGCTAACAAACTGCAGTTTGGGACAGGATTTCAAAAAGAGTTATCCATAGACACTGGCTGGTTCAGTTCTTTGACTAAATCTGTAGTTTAAATCAAGGTAAAGAGACTTATAGGTTAGGAGGAAAGGTCTAGTCAACACATTGAAGCAATAATTTGTGTATGTCCTGTAGAGTAGAACTGTTTGACGTACTTGAAAACACAACCCTGATCCTTAGGAAAAGTGTGCAAGGGCATTGAGAATGCTTTGAGACAGGACCCATTTTACTTAAATTTAGTCAGCTAAAATTTGTATATCTGACCCAAACTGGTAAATTAGTTTTTCTCTATGATAAATAGAAGGAGATAAATATTTCTGGAAGGCAATTCATCCTTCCCTAAAGTAGACTCCTTTGTCATTTCATCACTTATAGAAGGAATCCAAGAGGTCCGTTTCAGTTGTTGCATCAGGTGAATTTACAGGTGATTTAAAGTTAAAAATTTAACTTTACCCTTATGGTCTTGAAAATCTTTCTCTTCTCTTCCCTGAAATGACCTGTCAATTTGCAATAATCAGCAAAGCAGTAGTAAATTTAGTTTAATATAACACTATTTGATAGACACACAGTTATCATCATGGTCAAGAGGAGAAAGTCAGAGATTTCTTTCTACTGAATGTTATGTAAAACATGTAATAAAATAAAAACTGCATGGTCCCACGTACATAAGAATGCCCAAATTATAGTGTAAAGTAGAAAATGAATGGAGGACGAGGTTCATATAGCAGAGCTATCACCTATGCTGGTAAAGACCATTTTTTAAAAATACATTTTTCTCATTTTCTATGGTCGATCTTTTTATCATGTATCAGGCAAGATATTTTATTAGTATGAAAAATGTGTAGATTTATTTGCCTAGAGTCTCAGAAAGATAGTAGGCAAACACGTAAAAATAAAATATATTGAATAAATATATTTCCACATGGCTGCATAAATATCAGTAACTTTAATCCAAAAAGTAAGTTTTGTTTTCCATGAAACAAGCAATACAAATTTACATATGTTTGCTTCTTTTTAGTGACCATCATGTGCCCAACTCTATAATTTATTTCCCAAAAATTCTCTATAGGTGTGGCTATTTGCATATGACATTTGCTTTGGTTTTTTATACCTCTTCTATAGTTCAAGAAGATATTAGAAAGTGTTTCATGTATGTGACAATTCGTTTTTGCAACAGCTTATGTGAATGTGTGGGCTTGGGGAGCTACGTGTAATATTTTGAATATATTCAGTTACTTATTTCTAAACATTTACATGATTTCAACTAAATTTTTGACACTCATCTCCATTTCTGAAATTCAAATACAGACCTTGAAAAATTTTATGCATATGCCTTATTTTATTTGTAGTTAGGTTCCTCAGTGGAGTTAGACTGTTTTTAGGCAATCATTACTGAATTTTTTAGCTTACTAGTGAGCCACCTATCTAAGTGTCCATTTTCCATCACTGAATACAGCTAGGGGAGGTGAATCCCCACGTCTCATTCTGCCTGTCTAGCCTGTTCCAGACGTCTGATCACCCCTATCACCCTCCTCTGGACTCACTACAACAGATGCACATCCTTTTTATGGCTGGAGTCCCTGAGCTGGATGCAGCACTCCAGGTTGGGTCCCACAAGAGCAGAGGGGAAGAATTCTCTCCCTTGACCTCCTGCTCATGTTTCTTTTGGTACAGCCCAGGATACAATGCACCTTCTGAGCTGCAAGCACATATTGTCAGCTCATGTTAAGAATCTCATCAACCAACACCCCCAAATTCTTCTTCTCAGGGCTGCACTCAATCCATTCTTCACTAAGCCTGTATTTGTGATGGGGCTTGTCACAAACTTGCTCTTTTGAGAGTGGTAGGGAGCCCTCATGTTAGGTTATGGCTCAGAATGAGCTTCCATGTGCAGTTTTGGTAGCCCCAGGCACCTTAATGACTTTCAGTTGTATCACATAAAATAGTTCTGCTAAATGTATCTGTTTCAGGTTTTTATTTTAATATTTAAAATTCACTGTAAGTATAAGGTGAAGACTGGGGCCTCAATGTGCTGAATAATATAATGTGTCTAATCCTCAAATATTTACGCATGCCACAAATAATTTTGCTAAGGACCAAAACTTTCAGGGTATCATTTCACTCTCAGTTCATCCTGATTATAATGGACTCTAATCAACTGAAGGTAGCGTGCAAATTATCCTGAAGTGTTATTTCTTCTGAGATTTTTTTCTTAAGTGGAAAGATTATTTTGTATTGGTTTCTAAAAGATTTGATTAATAAGAGGTGGGGTTTTTTTAGAAAGTGCCTCATCAGAAAAGATTTTCTTTTATTCTACTACTTGTTGCAATATGGAAGAACAGTTTTGACTTAGCAGCATTTTCTGATAGAATAGAGCACAAAAATTACAGAATTGATTATAACAAGTATTAGTGAGACCCTGTTTAGCTTGTGTAGGTCTCCCAGTTGTTTGTGTTTATCCATCTTAATCTTAGATATTAATCTCTAAAACTTGGCTATGAAGTAAAAACACTAAGGAAAATAGCTGAAGAAATGTCATTAGCAAACAGAGAACAGGAGGTATGGGAGCAGAAGTGGAGTAACAGTGGTGCATGCCAAGTAAATACTCCATAACTCTTCAGCATTCACTGGCAATTCTGCAATCAGGTGCTGCTGTGAGTCAGATGCCACAGTCTGTGGGTGACATGCACACACGGAACAGGACAAAAAATTATCAGAACCCATACATCAGGGCCCAGAATGTTAATTCCCTTCCTGCTTACACCTCCTTTCAGGGTGCAATGTCCAACTCTAGCATCTGCAGTGATACAAATTTCCTCATTCTACATAATTTCAGGTCTTGTCTCCTTTTTTATGCACCATTCTGTAGCATAGTGCAGAAGTCATCTATGCAATGATTTTGGGGTGTGTGATGCACTTTATGCATGACAGCCCTGAGCCTCGTGTACCCAGTGTCGTCATCCTCATCAGCTGCAACAGAGAACAAACAAGTGATGTATAACTTTACCTGAAATGCTTCAAACCATGTAGAGATGTTATTCATCCTCAGTTTCATGTCCAGCAGAGGCAATCTTTAATAAAGAAGCTTGGAAACTGACCTAATATCTTATTTAATCAACAGTATTTCTTGTTTGTTCGACATTTCCCCAAAATTCCTGGTATTACACTAGTCCAGAGACGTCCTCTAGATTTCTTGATTCCTTCATTTCAAATGACTGCATTTGTGCATCTGTTAATTTCCACATGCCTTAAATGTCATATATATCTCTTTTGTTTCATCACCTCCTTGTTACCTACCTATATCTTCCTCTACCTCCTTTCTGCTTACAAAGCTAAAACTTTCAGGCAGTCCTGCCTTCATCTCAGTCTCTGGCAACAATTGCAGCCTTGCAGGCTGCAAGGTGTAGACGTGTCCTGAATCCAGATGGAATGTGCTGTGACTCAGCAGTTCAAGTGGGTACCAGCCCTCTCCCAGGCACATCAGCCCCAGCAGAAGTGGTTTAGGGCAAAAATTCCCTCAAGGCTGTTTGTGTGCTTAATTTGCACTAGGACAGATTCTGTGTAGGATGTGGGTGACTCTAAGAGTAATGACTCTAATGCTCAAAAAAGCTTAGGAAAATAGTTAACTACCTCAGAATGTACTTGTGTTACTAAGTAACAGATGTTGCTCTTATATCATCTAAGTTTAAATAGTTATTAACCTCTGCCTACACCAGATGAAATACAATAAGTCATAAATTTACCTAAAGAAATTACATGGTAGAAGCAGCAATTAGATGTTTAAAACACATGGGAAAATATTACCTCACACTTAGAAAGAAAGACCTTCATGTCACAATCAAGGAGGAATGAGTTCTCATTAGACATTTTTGTTTTCACATACCTCTTCAGGAAGAGAAGATGGATTTATTTAGTAGAAGTTTTCAGAAGGTCAAGATCTAGTTTTTCTAAAGTTTTGGTAAACTTCTTATGTAAAATCTTTAGCATGAGGGGTTTTAAATTTTGCTAACAGCAACAAGCTATTATTTTATAAATATAACTCTATACTTATATTTAAATCACACTTTAATATACTATTAAAAATGAAAAAATAGTAAAAATGAAAAACTGGTAAAAATACTATTAAAAATGAAAACAACTGATTTTGTTACGGAATACATTAAAAGCATTGAATGTTACCCCAAATCTTCCGCAACTGATCCTAGTATGAAATCAACATCAATTTGGCTATTGATCACAGCCAACCAGTCCTCCTTCAAAGGGACGGACTATAAGTAAGGAGCAGCGCCACACCATTCCACGTACAGCAGTTTTGGGAGCCAGACTAGTATCTGCCCAATCTTGCATTGTGTTACAAAAATATATAAAACCTCTCAGCTCTATCTCCTTGTCTTCTGCATTGCAGACTGGGCTTAAGTTGCCAGTACCCAGACACTGTCATACAATGCCATCCTGTGATTGAAAGGAAAATTGAATTCAATTTCTGTTGGCAATGCCAAGCGATAGAAAATATTGTTGCCTTCAAAGCTAACTGGAAATTTCCAAAAATTCCGTTTAAAAAAAAAAAGAAAGGCAGCACTTAGGTAAAAAAAAAGAAAGGTCGAAACCTTTTCCTTGAGCCACGCTTGGGTAAATGACAAAGAGAAAGGAAGTGAATTTTCACTGCCCACCAAGAATTGTTACTGAAACTGGCACATTTGCCATGAAAGTGGATCCCTGTAGAAAATGAAGTGAGGATGAATGCTCACCAAAAGAAAAATTGAAAAATACGTAGACTAACATAAGATTCCAGAGCAATGAAGTGGAGCACCTAGGCATAGAAGCAAAGGAAGTGAAACAAGGCATTATAGGAATGATAGCATAGGCATAGACAATCCCTCCAGAAACTACATGGTGATATAGTTGTCATGGTTCAGAGCACTGGTACTCCTGGATATGGTGATTTAGGAAGGCAGAAACACAAATTATTGTTGTGGGGTCATATCCCAAATTAGAGATATGATAGACTTTGTAGAGATAACCTGGGAGATAAAGCATGAAATAAGCTCTGTTTAGGCTGAAACAACCTTGGAGTGATTGAAGAGATTCTACTAATTTAGGGTTGGGTATCAGCTGTACTTGGAAGCAGAAATCAGCATTTCCACAATGTGGGTCTTAATGAGAGACTTAAACTTCCCAGAAACAGAATGGAGAGCAAACATAAGCATTAACGAGAGGAGCCTCCTATTCCTGAGTGTTTTGGCCACAAGATTGTCTCTTGACCAATAAAAGACATTTTACTTCAGACCAAGAGGGTAAACAAGAGGGATGCTAAAGGAGAGACTGTTTTCTTTGTGTCTTTCTTAACGTCCATCTTGTTTACTGGTAACAAGTCTGAAACAATTTATCTAAGAGACTTACATAAAGTGTCTGTAAAGTATAAAGCTGTGTCTCAAAGTGTATAGAGAAGTGTTTTGAGCCCAACAGGACTAGCCAGGAACTCAAAAAGCAGATATCTAATAACAAGTGGATAGAAAGAATGAACAAGGGAAATTAGGTCTGTGGCATCTCTAAGTATAGGGATAAAGCAAAATCATCTGTAAAGAAGTAGAGTTATTGAAAACAAGCAATAAAAGGTTCTTCCATTGTGTGAAGAAAAAGAAACCCAAGAAAATAAGCCACGAAGTTGCTATGCAACAGTGACTAAAGAGAATCTGGCTACGGTCAAAATCCAAATAGATATTTTCTTTTCACTTTTCCATAAGAATAATTTTTACAAATATAAGAAAATTGATCTATTCATTCATTTATTGGATATGGAACTGAAATTCCACTATTTGAGGTGGGAGTAAATCTAAAGACATACCTTAACCCTCTGATAAATGTTGTCTTTAGCACTATATCAGGACTCAAACCCACCATTTGCACTAGACTGACTACTAATCTGAAAGTTTGTAGGTTATGCAGGAGTCAGAAAGTAATTTTAAGAGCACATGAAAGAAAATCTGAATATGTCCAATGAAATAACAAACAGCTGGACATGACAGAAAAGGCCTCTTTATGTTTGCCCAAAGCAGCTGTATGAACCAACAGAATGTAAAGAGTAGAGACTGCGCTATTTACCCCACCTCTGGAAAAGTGGCTCTCTCAGGTTGACTGAGACATAGCAACAAATGATTCAGAGGAGCAGTTTTTCATGCCATAGTGTTACTGAAACTGGTAAATGAATGTGAGGGCAGTAGGAAGGCTTCTGGATTAAAAAAACGCTATATTTAAGAATGGTTATATCCTGCAGATAATTAAAGGCTTGCAAGTTTTGCTTAAGACACATGGAGATAAGCAAAAAATTGAATAAAATGAAGTAAAATTCAAGATACTCACAAAAGGTAGATTGCACAGGAATTGCCTGTTAAGTTTCTTTGAGAAGACAAATAATCCTCTGGCAAAAGTGAATGCATTCCATCTATCACCTGAATTTCTGTAAGGGAGCTGGTATAGTGGCACTGAAAAAAAATTAGCTGTTCTTGGATTAGTGCTCTAGGATGGCCCTTCTTGAACAGGGAGGTTGGATCACATGATCTACTGTGGTCCCTTACAACCTGACCCATTTTGTCATTCTGTGAAAAAAAATGAGGTACAAACTTTGTGAAAAATCTCAAAAGAAGGTTAAGACTTCACGATTACTAGTTTTGTTGAAAGAGAAAATATTGCAAATAGAGTAAGGGTCTTGGGGCCATGTTTATTATTTTCACAAAGGCCCATGGCACAAAAACATAAAAAATGTGATGAAAGCTGCTGATACATCAATATTGAGACACATTGACAAAACAAAGACAAATCAGAAAATTGACAACAAAAACAGTTCCAGTCATTCAAGAGTGAATATGTAACACTACAATGTTCAAACTTGTGCATCACCACACCAATTCATTTTTAAATGGTTTGGCTGAGGTGAGATTTTCGACTATTCACCATCTATGAAGAGACTTCCACTGTAAGCATACAGTTAAATAGGGATATCACAAAGCAAACATATGCACATAGTAATTAATCATTGTTTATATGCTATGACTGTGCTCTGCTTGTCTTAAAATGAGCTGATAATGTCTCCAACAGAAATCAGGTAATATTGCTATGCTTAGAGAACCACTGTCCAAGGAACAGCTGAGACAAGATACTCAGTCAAAACTTTTGTTCTGATCCACTATCCTTCTTACAGTCTCATCTGGAAGACTCTATAGTGTCCTCCGTGTTTATAAAAAATACAGTATAACTGGAACAGGCATGAAAAAGCACTGTGACATGGTTAGAAAAATTAAAAGACCCCTTGAGGAAACGGTAAGAGAGGAAGCTTGTTCAGTGCGGCACAGTGAAGGAAGATGTAATGTTTCCTTTCAGTAAATGCAGTATGTCAGAGTAAACACAATATATGAGTAAAAGTTGAAGGAGAAATGTACCTTAAGAAGAACAATCCCCAGCAACAGGACCTTGGCAAAGGTGATGAACAACCTCAAGATCCTTCTCTGCTACTCAGAACTGGTGAGAGATAAGAAGGATTCTTCTGTCTGAAAACTTCCTTACACATCTGCAGAACATTTAGGCAGTGGCAATAAAAACCAAGCTTCCAAAACTAATTTAAATTTCAGAGAGAGCCCGAGAAAAGGATTACATCACATTTACTTGTCTCATCAGGGAGCCGGTTTTAGTGACACAGGAACACTTTCCCAATTCTATGTTGCTCTCAGATATTTAGTGAGGCTGCCGAGCAGAGAGTCACAGACTTACCACGAACACTTGTATTTCTAAGTTTTCTAAATTATTTTTTGCAACTCAGCAGGAGTAAACCAGAGACCACAGTAAAAGTGTACTCAAGTACATTTCCAGCACAGTTTAAGAGGCTTTGATTTCATCAGAACTGGGGGATAGTCACGGATTTATGTTCATCTTAAGTATTCCACGAGATGCAGCTATGTGAACTTGTGTCTTCTGTAAGCAATACAAGGACAAAAGCAGCTATTTAGACTGCCCAAGAGGTCCAATAAAGGTGTTAAAATGTTTGAAGGGAAAATAATCTTTTACAACTGAGGACCCCGAGCAGAAGAGCTCAGACTTCCCAGTGGATGAGAATGGCATTGATACGGTGTGTGTCTACCCTTCTCTATGAAAAGGCATCTTGTTGTGTACCCAGAACCACTACACTCAAGGTCATGTTTATATTAATGTATCATAGTCAAACTCATGTGCCCATATTTCCTGCACAGACTCTTTGCCCAGCTATGACCATGTGGCCAGTTTCTGCAACCTCAGATACTCTTCTAATATTGAATAAAACAAGAGTGCAATATCTCAGGATAGGAGATAACAGGAGAAAAACAAATGTAAGGAATAACAAGTTACGGCTAAAGGATAAATTTGATGACTTCCAAATACATGAGCAAAAATAAAAGAGAACAATTGAACACTAGAATAAGTTTGGAAAATATGATTACAGGAAATATTTAGTGACATTTTTCACTGTCATTTCGTCATTCAGGTTTTGCTGAACTGAGGCAAAATTGACTGATGTGAATGGATGAAAAATATTTGAAAATAACTAAAAAGAACAATTTTTCCTTTAGATTTTGAAATAATGCAAAGAACTGCTAATTCTATCATCTAGAAACTTCTTAAAAAGTAAAGCTTAGCCAGGTGGGTATCTGTATTATTGTTCAGGATTTCACTAGTTTTGTTTTTTTCTATGAAGTTTATCTCTAGTACAATCAGTAAACAAACAAATAAAAAAATCTATGTATAATGAAGGCATGAAATAAAGTATTATATTGAGTCAATTAAAGATAGTTATTTGACTATTTTTAAACATCACTGTCTACAATATGTAAGTCTGCAAATTTAAAGCAAATTTAAAGTGTTGATGATTCACATCAGTAACTAGAGATAGAATGTTTAACTCAGAAGGTCTAGTATTTCTCAAATATATTCAGGACCGAGAACTTCCCTTGAAATCATTCAGCTAAATCAAGTCATCCAAATTGTTAAATTATCCACAAAGAAATTAAGAAAGAAGTCTAAATAAATGGATTTGTTTTACATTTAACAAATTATAATTAGAATGAATCCATAATCCCTTTCACTGACAACTTTTGCAAAGATTAAAAATTAATGAGGTTCTTTCTTGTCTTCTCTTTCAGCCTGAAACTCTCTCTCATGATGTTCAAAAAATTAACTGCAAAGTTAACTGGAACTTTTTTGTACTTATTTCAATTGCTCTATGAAAAAAATACTGTTTTTTCATAAATCTTGTCTGTGTCTTGCTTTGCTATCAAATTATTAATTTCTTTCTTCCATTGTCCTGTCTTGTGTACTGTATTGTCTACACTGTCTTGACTATTTGCTGTGCTGCATTTA
Organism: Pardalotus punctatus; assembly: GCA_013400915.1. NCBI lineage: Eukaryota > Metazoa > Chordata > Aves > Passeriformes > Pardalotidae > Pardalotus > Pardalotus punctatus. The sequence continues at coordinate 57,627 of VZTX01006726.1, forward strand.
CGTATTTTCATACAGATGGATTTCATTATCAGAATAGTCAGTATGACAATATACTTAAACAGATCAATAAAGTCCCTCAGGAACAAAATGGACCAGCTACAAATGTCCCTTTTGTTCAAAATTTTTAGCTTGAAAAAGTCAAACTATCATGCACTAGTCTATTCTTCATGCCCCTATTCCATAATCTAATTGGCATCTGTTTGTGATTTCTATAGATTAGATTAGAGACTCAGGGTGATTTTTATCCCACTTTAGCTGCATATTGACTGTCTTGTATGATATTGTCATTTAGTCTCTTTCTGTTAGGTCTGTGTAAGTAGATAAATTGCCTTCCATTAGTGTTTCATCTAACTTTTAAGTAGATGAAGTAGAAGTAGATACCTTCAAGTAAAGTGAGACAATCTCACCCTAAATGATTAGAAACTTTTTGAAGATATTGCTCTTGCTTACAAGATCTTACCTAATGGTCCCATTTTCAAGGGACTAAAATGTCTAGAGAAAGTATTCAACAGTTTTCAGAATCAAGGCTACCTGTTTGCTGGCAGTCTATTAGTACACTTTCTCATTAGATCTTCTCTAAATTCCTGTCTGCATTGTAGTCTCACTTTTCGAGCCTTGGAAGTCTTCACTATCTAGTTCAATTTTAAGGAAAGTTTTCAGATGTATTTCCTGATACCAAGTGTACACAGACCCTTCCTTTACATGTTGCAACTTGGAATCTGCTTGCATCTTCCTAAATGAGCAAAACACTGTGCAGTGAAGACATTGAGTCACCAGGTTGAATCAAACAGGAAGTCAAAAAATATACATTGCAATCATCTTGAAAGAAGGGTGTGGGTTTTTTTTCCTGAATTGTTTTCAACAGTGAGAGAGAATTTTAAGTTTTTTCATTGTAGTTGAAAACTCAGAACCAAATGCAATGGCATTTCTAAAAGTGTCTCTTCTGATTTTCAGAAAATATTAAGTACTCATCCTCTGAGAGAGGTGCCATTATGCTGTCTCAGAATGGCCATGAAGGATCTTCACAGGCATACTAAATTTTCTGTCCATTTCTAAGTTAAAAATATCTTATTTGGGTAGAGCAGTATCAACAGGTTTCATCGTCAGAGGCATAGGGTGTTGCCTCCTTTCTATTCATGCTTCTGTTATAGAGCAGTATCTCCTCACAGGGTAGAAGACCTTACTACAGAATTAATTTGTCCCTTAGCCACGAGTGACAGAAAATCTCTGTAAAGAATCTCTCCCTTAAGCAAAGTTGGGTTCTGTATTTGTTATCACCTGACTTATGCAGCGAGGACAAGCAGGGGAAGCACACTAGGATATCTGATTTATCTCACTGAAATACTTAATAATATGGATTTTCTCACCCTCCTCGCCTAGAATGATAAACCAGGAATTATGCATCTTTGTAGTAAACAGAAGAAAACTTTCTGGAAAGGAATCATGGACATTTTCATTCTTGTGTTTTAATGTTCTGGAAGAGCTTGTGGAAGAAACTGATTTGAGCCCATTCAAAATTAATTGCTCCTTCAGTGCAGGAAAGCTCACTGCAGGTCAAAAGAGTATATTAAAGAGAGGATTTTCTGTGATTTACATTCTGATGGTTTAATAAGGAGTTTCTCTACAGTCAGCATAAGCTCATATTCTGTTGGGTCAGGAACAAGCAATGTCTTTCCCAGCACAAAACTTCTCCATCAGAGCTGGATTTCCATGTATGAAATGAATGTTAGAGTTTGAGTCTGACCAAAATCTGCTTGACAACCTTTTAAGTAAAATTACATTTACTTTTTAAAAGGAAGCTTTTCAAGATCATTACATTTTTAAAAAACTTTCACTGGGGTTTTTGGTTGCCACCAAGGTAAAATCATCATATATTTAAAACCTCTTTTCATATATAGTAATGCCATCTTGGACTTTTTTGTAGTACCTCATGGGTTACTCATCAGACCCTTCAATCTTGAAAAGCCATGAGCTAGCTGTTGACAGATACAATAATACATCACTAACAATCACTGACAGAGTGCAACATATTTCAAGTTTCTCCTGCTCAGTTTTGGCCTTTCATAAGTCTTTTACTGGGAAAGGGGAAGGGAAAAAGGGAAAGAGGGAAAGTGAAAGGGAAAGGGTAAAAAGAGAACCTTTTGAAACATCATAAACCACTGCCCTACAGCAGCAAATGTATTTGGTTTTGAACAAAAAATATCGTGCCTTTTCTTCTGGTGTTTTGCTCGAAAGAATTGCAGGTTTTATTCCAGTTCATCATATTAAAAAATTAGTATCAAAATGGGCATCTGTATAAGACTTATCAGTTGGTACTTCATTAAAAACCATGCAAAACTATAGATGCAAGATAAGTGACCACAAGCTGAAATAGAAAGAGCTGTATGCCTGTAGAAAACAGGTTGGATGTACAGACTACTTAATTGTTTTTTCTTGTTGCCATACTAGTACTGCCAGTGACAATAACAATAAGAACAATTTCCATTTGTATAATCACTCTTATTCCAAAACACATGGCAAATCATGGGCCAAATTATGCTTTTGGTGATATGGCTTAATAAAAGCACAGATGTTTCCATTTTACACTAGTGCCACGAAGAGCAATTTTATCTTTATTTTTCACAAGTAATAAAGAAGGATAGTATGAAGCCCTCTTTTGACTGGGATGCAAAAGTAATGTGGACATACAACATAGAAAACATTTTTTCTTCCCCAGGGCTTAAAGAAATGATTTGAAAAATCTTAGAAATAGTACCTCAAAAAATGTGTTTTTCTATGGAAAGTTTATAGCAGAAAGCTAACATTTGTTGCTTGTAACATCTACTTCCTTGATGATTTGCATCACAAAGGCAGCAATGCAGCCTCCTCTAAAGACTGAGAGTTAGAGGCAAACCAAGAGCACAGATAAGTGAAACACAGCAATATGCTAACAACATAAGCATTATTTGAGCCAACTACCTGCTAAAAAGTTACTGAATCAGCATATGGTCAGAACATCCCATCCTATTCAAGCGCCCAGCACTTCAACTCTTCACTGACTGACCTTTTGTAAAGTACAATGTCATTTTTCTCTTCCACCGTTGATAAAATTTCCATCTCTGGTCTCTCAGTCTGGATTTTGCCAGACCATGCAGTAAATCTTGCAATGGCTTTTTGGCTAGATAGAAAAAAATTATCTTTTCTTTCAGATTACATCACTTTTTATGTTTTGTTTGCCCTCTATTCATCTTGCTGTCAGAGAAAGAAGCTGAACAAAAGGTAATGTTTCTTTTTATAATAAATTTTCTGGTTTCAATTTATTTTTATAATTTTCCACTATGATAATCCTCAAGCCAAACGCATTTTCCTGTGAAAATATAATGCGTGTCCAGCAGAGCAATTCCAGAACTGGCTTCTCTACTGTGTGAAAACCTCCAATTCTGAAAGATCAGTGTTCTCAAATACTGATTGAGAGCACATATTTTCTAATCTACATATTTCTGCAACTGGAAGACTTGGGTCCTCTATATCTTAGGACAACACTCTAAACACCACTCTATAATCACAGAATATAGCTTTATGCACCATACCACCATAAAAATATTGCCAGAACAATTTTCTTTTCCTGGATGTTTTAGACCTTTTTAAAATTAAGATAAAAACTAGAGCACAAAGGTTTCAACTTTCAATTCACTTGGAAGTTGGTTCTTCATGTTATCACACCAATTTAATGCTGAATAACTTGAAATCAACAAGCAGATATGTGAAAATCATGTTTCAGATTAGAAAATATAGCTGAATATTATAGCTATAATAATAAATAGGGCAAGAATTAGGAAAAGGAGAAACCATCAGAACTTCCAATGATGAGACACAAGAAAACCCTACAGAGTTAACGATCTCCCTTTCAAATTAGTACTTTTTAATATGGCTAACAGTGTCATACAGAGCTATGACTTGTCTGTGCATTTCAGTTTGCCTCTAACTGGCTTGTGAGAACATGGTTTTATTGACTTGCTTTCTGTCATTTAATAGTGGTCATGTAGTTCTTATTGATCTGTGCCTGAAGCAAAGCAACATCTTCACTTTCACATAGATATCCGTGGCCTGGATTTTTCTTTCCTAAATGGAGTATTAAATGGTGTGTCAAAGTTGGAACCATTCTTATTTATACATCCTATATAGACAATTCTTCTTGATGACAAAAAAAAAAAAAAAATATGTATTAGAATCCTTGCCTGGAGCACAGAGGGGACCCAGGAAAAAGGGCTGACTATGCTGAACATGACCAGTCTGCACTCTAATCTTCAAAGCCAGGAAAGTCCCTAAGACTTCCATTATAGATATGGTCATAGAGAGGTAATATATAGTGATGCCAAGGTGTTAAAAAGCCTTGCAACCCTCCAGCTCTCTTGCTATGCTTTTGGAGAAGCTACTCATGTTACTGTAGAAAACTTTGTAGTTGGCCACAGTTAAGGAAAATCTCACTGCAAACTCTCAGCACATTGAAAAAGAGGGATGAAAAAAGAGCATCTGCTACATAGGTGAATAAAACATAATATGGAATAAACCAATATGATGCCACAAGTCTCTTGTATTTGTTTCTTTTCTTGTATTTCTGTGATTACAGACAAGTGTTTCCACCTGCTCACATAGAGATTCCTTCATACATATTTGGACTAGCACTCAAAACAATCTCAGAACTTGTAAATGCAAACTGAACAATAAGATTTTCAGACTGTGTTACAGGAGTGAACTGAAAGTCAAGCAGTAAAGCTGAAGTTGGTTTAGGGTTCAAATAAATCACCGGTGAAATTTGCCAGTTACTCCCCTTAAAAACAAAAAACTAATACCAGCAACCTTTTTTTTTTAAAAAAAAAAAAAAAAAAAAAACCAGAAGAAAAATCAAATCTTTTATAACCTTGCTTAACTTTAGTGCTGTAAAGCCAAATTTATAAAGTGTGTATGATAGGTATGTTTGGACGTGTACCAATAATTGTTCAGTAACTAGAATGTCTCTCTAGGTTTCATATTCGTTCCATAGAAAGAGATACTACCTTCAGCTGAGTTATGAAGTTGTTGAGAATTTCCAGTGCCCACTTCAGAAAATCCAGAAGCAGTCAGCATGGACAGAACTATAGGATACAGTTGGCATTAATTCCTGAAATAGTCTATGAAATCACAGTGCAGGAATACATTAACAGAGGGTGAATGCTTTGTCCTATTTCACTGCTTTCACTGGCACTTTAAGTACCAAGGAGCTACCAATTATTTTAATTATTATATCTCTGCTAACAACAGTGCTTGACTTCTTAGTTTTTTTAAGATCTTTTTCTGGCAAGCAGATAATTTATAAATGTAGATAGAAATCCGGGCCAGATTCTGGTGCTTTTACTCACACCAAGTAGTAAACTGCTCTAGAAGTAGTTCTGCTGGTCACAGAGAAAGGCTATTAGCAACAGGAGACATTTCAGGCCCCTTCTCTGAATTACCAAGGCAGATGGTAGAGCTTCCTTCAATGGGCAGAAGAGTGTAAAAAAATATAGTGTTTAAAAAATATCTTTAAATTAAGGACATATTTTGAGTTCATCATCCATTTGAAAAAGTCTTCTGAGCAAGATATTGCTGCCAGGAACAAGAACAAGGTTTATAAGAACTGCTCAGGTGTGAGAAAATAAAAGTAATCAGTGGGCTTCAATCTTTGTTGCTACTGACTTAGTGGCTCTTAACTAATATATTTAGGTAAATAAGAAATCAGATATTGATTTTCTCTTTAATTACATTGTTTATTTGGTGCATATATTAGAAAAACAAGCTTCTGGAGTGCACTGCCGGATGCTGTGGGTCTTGTGAGGGACGGCATTCTCTGTTCTGGGGTTTCTCTGTGGAACTTGAATGAAGTTTTTGTTGTTATCACTACTGGACTCCATGTTTTTCTATACACATAGATGGACACATGAAATAATATCATGAACAATAAAAGTTAAATCTACAGGCTCTGGTCCCTGTATCTTTACATAAAAACCAAAACATCAAAGTCCATGTGCAGCAAAATCGTCTTCAAACAGAATCAGCCTTGTGAAATGATAGCAAATATCTTCCATATTACTGTCCTCTGCTACACATGGTTAAACCAAGAATATTTGCCTAAGGTGACTGTGATTATTATATTTCTTTTCATCAAGAAAACAACAAGAAAGTCCAAGCCTGCTTCTCCTCAGGAGAAGAAGAAATGCAGAATGTTAGTAAAAGGCAAGAAGTTGAGAGAAGACTTAATAGAGAATGATGAAAGCCAGAAGAAATCAGGATGAAGAGAAGATAGGGACAGGAATCTGTTATTTTAGTTGCAAAAGTATCCATGATAAAATAGGCATATCACATGCACATACACGTGCTGCAGAGACAAAATAATTGCATTACACAGAAGCATTGAAAAGGATAAATGGCCATATAAGTCTCCAGTACAGGAGAATAACATTTAGTCCATGTATACATACAATGATCCATTTATAATTTAGTTTGCAATTATGCTGATGACTTATTAGCCCTACACAAAAATTGTAGACTTGCATTACTATGGAAGTTTCGTGGGACAGCATCAACCTATAGAACAAACAGCCATGTTTCAACCTGAGGCCAATAAACCATATTTAGTGATGCCAGGAGATGTGACAGATATCACATTTTTCTGGGCTTTCTAACCAAAGCTCAGCTGGGTGAGAGGTACCTTTTATAAATTCAGTTTCTTGGCATCTCTTCCTAGGTTGAACAGGTAACACATCATTATTGTCATTTCACTTTGGCTGATACTGACTCCATCCATCATTCTGCTCTTACCTGGGGGCCCTCCCTTAGATGCAGAGCCACCATCTGTGGAGCCAGTGGGAAACAATTGAGACATGGAAGGAACTTCTAGAGTAATGAAAAAAAGACGTTAGGTGTCTGTCATTCCTTGGCTTTGAGACATACTAGACTGGCATAATTTGTTTAAGCATAGACCAATTGATACCTCTCCCCAAATAGGGCAGCGACAACCAAATTGCTTTCCATAATGGACTATTATAGACCATACTTATGGACTGACTGTCCATAACACTGCTGGGTGGCATGGTCTGAACATATACCAGCCTGTGCTCATATTAACATTTAAGCAGTAAAATTGGGTGATCTTACCTCTCTTATATAGCAGTATAGAAACAGGTATAGAGGATAATCTAACCCTTTGTCTTTCAAGATTCTTATGTGTCACATTTTCAGTTACAACTCTGATGTGTTTCTTGGATTTTTTATAATTGTTCCATGTGTCTCTCTAAACAGATGGAATTTATGTCATTGCAGGAAGTTCTAGAAAGATACAAAAGTAAAAAAAGGTCCTAACACCTTAAGAACCAGCCTGAAGAACTATTCTTTAATAAGCCTCTTATTTTTAAGCCAGGTAATTTCTGTATCTACAAAGGACCTCACATACCCATGTAGAGATGCATCACAATGCAACAGATGGACAATTGGCTGAAGGGTCACGCTCAGACCATTGTGGTAAATAGGGTAACATTTGGTTGGTGGCCACTCATTAGGGGTGTTCCCCAGGGCTTGGTTTTAGGGCCACTTCTCTTCAATGTTTTTATCAGTAACAGAGAAGTCAGTTATTACCTGGACAGAGGAGTTGAATGCACACTAAATTTGCCACCAGTACAAATTAGGAGGAGCCGCTGATCCCCTTTAAGGTTAGTGATAGATTAAAGTCCTGGGCAACCACCAGCTATGTGTAATTTAATGAGTGCTGGACTCTGTATCTGTGATGGTGTAATCCTGAATGCAAGTATAGACTGAGACACAAACCTCTAGATTGCAGAAAGAGGTCTAGGAATTTTGGTTGATGGCACACTCAAAATGAGTCAACAATGTGTTGTGGCAGCCAAAAGGGCCAACCATATGGTGGGATGCATTAAACACAGTGTGGCTAACCAGTCAAAAGAAGCCATTGTCCCACAAATATTCAATATTGGTGCAGCCTCACTTTGAGTACTGTAGGCAGTGTTGGGCTCCAAAATATAAGGACAAGGTATAAACATATTAGAATCTGTTTGATGGAGGGCAAAAAAGGTTGTGAAGGGACTATTGGGAGTGACCCAGGAGTGGTTTAGGAGACTAGATTTGTTCAGCTTAGACAAGAGGGGGCTGACTGAGGAGTGACCCCATTGCTGTCTACCGCTTTCCCACAAGGGGGGTGTAAGGAGTTAAGGAACGAGGTTGCCCATCCCAAACACTGTGAAGGCCACAGAAAGACCTTACCATAAGACAAGCCACCACAGCTTGATACAAGGGCAGAAGAGAGGAATTTGTGACAGGAACACATTAATTCCAGGACTGACAGAGGCAAGATCTGGTTAGCACATCCTGGTTAATGCATCCAGACAAAAATTCCAACTGGCAAACTATGGGAAAAGAAGCAACTATTTATACACATATCACCAGTCAAAAAAAAAGATCGATTTTATGGGACAGACCTCATATGTGATCACCAACAACCACCAAAGTACCCCTAGACTCATTCCTGGGCCTTCCACCAGGGGACTGTGCATGATCCAAGTGTTAAAACTCCACCTTCCCAAAGGGACTATCAGCAAAATTCATGTTGGATACTATGCAAAAGTTCTTCAGGGTGAGGGTGGTCAAGCACTGCAACAAGCTCCCCAGGGATGTGGTCATGGCATCAAGCCCAGTAGTGTCCAAGAAGGGTTTGAACAACACACTTAGATATATGGTTTAATTTTTAGGTTGTTTTGTGCAGAGTCAGGAGTTCAAGTCAATGATCCCTGTGTGACCCTTCCAAATCTATAACTCTATGATGTTAGTATGTGTGGTTCTAGTTCAGGGTATTGTAGTCTATCAATTTAAAATAATCTCATTTTCATTTACGTAAAGGTAAATTGTAATGTTACCTGTACTTGGACTTGAATAAGTGTTTTAAAGTCAAAGTAACTGATAAATATTTTTTAAAGAAAATATGTTAAATTGACCCAGCACCTTTTATTACTTCAGCGGTTAATAATAACCATTCTTTCTCCAACTCAAAGACAAATTATCGTGATTTTCATTTATTTTGAATGGTTATGGTACAGGTGGATTTTTCTTTTTCAAATCTAAAGGTTTTTTTCCCATTTTCAAAGAGAGCTAACAAACTTTCACATTTAGGCAGCACCACATGAGAGCTGAGGAAAGATTAGATATTATTACTCTGCTTTTCTGAAGGCTTTTACTGGGATGCCATTGAACAGTAACATACAAGTCACAGTTTCCCTGGGCAACCCCACAGAAATAGTTTTAATGCACAAACCCTATACTTGTAGTCCAAATTTTCCAAGACGGCAGTTCAGTGCCACAAACAAAGGAACAATCTCAAAATGACATTTGAGAAAAAACAGAAGAAGAAATGTCTTCCTGATCTGTAGAACTTGGTGAGAAAGGTTTACTCCTGTGGTTTGGCATTTTTCCTCATGTGTCTGTTGTTGGGCAGGAACCAGGAGTAGCTCTTTCATTGTTTCTTAGGAGGTTTTGAACACAAGATGTAGTATGCCTTTAATTGTTCTGGTTCTGCTTGCTTTACACTGATAATGTGTAAAAAATCAAACTCTGCCTCTGCCAGCATGTCAGTCTCATACTCAGATCCCATTCACTGTGTTAATCCTGTTGGGACATCTCCCTTTGCTGTCACTCTAAGCATGTTGTTCCTTATCTGTATGCTGCTATGTCCTCCTTTATTCCTGTCAGTCCCATCCTTTTGTTTGACATAGCCTATGTCTCGTTCTGTGTCTCCTATGTTCTTCCTTCTTTTCTGTTATGTTTTCTCTTCCTCTTTTTAGTTGCCATCTCTCTCTTCTCAAACAACATTTAGAAAGGAATGTGGTTAATACATATCTGTCCTTAGACAAGGAGAAACTGAGAGCCAGTGATCTGTCCTCCAAGCTCATTCCCTCAGAAGGGCAGTGCTGGACATGGAGCTGGTCAACAAAGTCTCACATGGAGATTACTCATTACGTCCCGACTTTCACATTCCCTGCTGGTTTTTGCTGTGGTCCATTCTTGGCAATAATTAGCCCAACAGGCTTGACAGGCTTGAGAAGTAAAGCCATGCAAAATGTATGAAGTTCAACAAGGCAAAGCTCAAGGTTCTGCACCTGGGCTGGGGTAGTCCCAGATATTGATACAGGCTAGGGCTTGAAGGCATGGAGAGCAACTCTGCCAAGAAGGATATGGGGATACTGGTGGATTGAAAACTGGACATGACTCAGCAATGTGCACTCCCAGCCCAGAGAGCCAGCCATGGCTGCATCAAAAGCAGCATGGTCAGCACAGTGAGGGAGGGGATTCTGTTCCTCTACTCTGCCCTCATGAGACCTCACCTGGAGCACTGTCTCCAGCTCTGGGGTCCTCAGCACAAGAATGATATGGACCTGTCAGAGTGAGTCCAGAGGAGAACCACAAAAATTGTCAGAGGCTGGAATGCATCTCATAAAAAAGGGGAGATTTTATTGCAGCCTTTCAGAAGTTAAAGGGATCCTATAAGAAAGATGTAAATAAACTTTTTTATTAAAACATGCAGTGAGTATGCTGATGCATGGTTTTCTAGATTTAGACACCAGAGATATTTCAGGATGCCCTTGTGCTGCTGTGACACATCTGGGGCTTGGGCAGGAGTCCTTTAAAAATTAAGACGATAGAAACAAATGAATGGAAGACACTGATTTATCACACAGAAAATAGAGAATTATGCAGCAGATTTATTAATATAGCCTTTGGTATAACTACCAATCTTTATAAATATCATACTTTATACATGTAAACCTGTAAGAATGTTCACAGAACAAAATAGAAGCACCTCATACATTTCTGAAACACAGTGTCAGCTTTGCTTTCTCTTTGGATAAAAAAAAGCCAAAAAAGAAAACCAGCCAGTTTTACCATTATTCTGTCTTTACTTCTTTCACAAGATGATAGCCAAAGAAATTAATTCAGTTTTGGAACCCTGGAAGAACAGAATACGGTTGTAGTTTATATAAGCAGTTCTCTAAATGAGCAATTTCTTAACCTCAGAATAAGAATGTGATGACATCAAATCTGAACCTTCTATTTAAAAAATGAGAGCTCAGTAGAAGGTCCTTTGCCTTTCATTTATTTGGGGCAAGAGTATCTGGAATGGAGTGATATTTTAGAAGAAAAAAATTAATAAGAAACTGCTTTTGAAATCTTTTTGAGTACAGTAATCTGTAGACCTTTCGAAAACAGATGAAAATCACTTCTGTACAGCAATTCATAGTTAAAATGATTTTTGAATAAGTGAAGTGTTAAATCACAGGCTGGTTGACACATCACTAAAAAATTTTCACTCTGGATTGTTTGCCACAGAAAAATGTAATAGTGCCTTCTTGCTTTTGACATCTGTAAACTCGAGGCAGAAAGGAGCAGATATGTTTCCAGGAATCGGTAGGCAAAGAATTTTCTCTTTACCTTAGGATTTATTTGAGAGAAAGGCTTCAAACTGTGCTTATATCTAGATACATGGGTGATTTGTGCATAGCTTAGACACAACTCTTGTCTCTTATTTTCAGCTGTTAGGTTGCAGGATGCATGATGACTGTAGGCTACATTACACCTTGTAGTAGCACAAATATTTTACTTGTGTGAGTACTGCAGCACAAATAGTGAAACACTGCACCCTTCTCTGTTGCCCTCATTCCTGCATTGGTGGTGACAGCCTTTGAGCAGCCTCACCAAAAAAAAATGCTTGTGAGCAGGGGAGTGAGGGAATTTCATTCTGCCTCCACCATCCCCCCTCTGCTCACCATTCTCACAGAGCTTCTCCCAGAAACTGAGGCACAGGGAGAGGAAAATGGGGAGTGGGACAGACACACATCTGGCAAAGTCAAGAGTTCTTTATGAGTGGATTGTGAGGGCTGTTAAGACGGCATTTCTTATATGATCGATGTGATTGACTGTCCTCATAAGTAATGTAATGGTAACACTTTTGACCAAGATATCTTCATCTTTTTGAAACATTATTACTGTGATAGAACTTCCAAAATGAATCAAGATCTTAAAGTTCTGCAAGTGGATGTCACATATAGATTCATCTTGTCTGCCTTAGAAATTAGATGGTTTCAACTAGTCCCCTTGGACCAGATATAGGGTATCATTTTGTATTTTAGTGTAATTGTTCTCAGCAGGGTTTTTAAGGTTGTTATGGCAAATGTTTCTCCCTCTTTTCAAATTACTAGCAAAGGAGTCATTATCAGATATTGACATCTACTTTGTAGACATTTACCTGTCATGCCAATCCTAAGTCACCTTTTCTTTGATGTACCTATAAGTGATGTCCTTGGGATCACTACTTACATGAATAAGACCTACAGAATTAGACACCAAAAACAGTATTCTCCAAGGGTATAAATCAGCATCATTTCAATGACATTGATGGGACAATATAACAGCTCCAAACTGTCATAACAATAATTTGAGTAATGCAGCAAGTATTAAACAAAACATGGGAAAGATTAATTTTAAAAAAAAGTTTATCTCTCCCTTGTGTCTACTAAAACAGACTTCAAATTAAGTCAATAATTTTACAGCATACATATTTGCCTAGAAGAGAGAATTATAGCAGAAATGCATATTATATAATGCAAGCTCACAAATAGCTGTCACATAATACCTTTGACTGCATCTGTTAATTACAGTTTTGCAATTCATGGGTGCCTTTTGACTTCAGCTACCAGTAAGTCATCCATGCCTCAGTTTTGTGAACAAGTGAGTATGTGTTTATTGTAGATAACCAGGACATCTTCACAGAACTGGATTATGTGACGTAGAATTTGCTGACTCTGCTGGAGCAGAGGTTGGAAGTTGGGTGGGATAACCTTGGGCATTTCAAATAGAACTAGATGCTTATAATTAGGCAAATTAAACTTTGCCTGTGGATGTTTACTTAGAAAAATATGAAAGTTAAAGAGTTTTGGAATGCTGCTTTACTCCTTATCCCTCCTAGATTCTCAGTATAGTCCTCTACCCATTCCACTCACAAAAGGATGACCTAGATGCAAGTGGTCTACTTCTGCTACAGATGTCTCTTTCTTTTTTCTGCCTGGCCCCTAACAGCCGTTATTCACTGGCAAAAGTTTCCCCCATCCCTGTATCATATCCTCCAGTCCTATGCAGATGTAGAGAATTTTAAATGGCTCTAGACATTTATGGAAGATGTCCCCACTATTATCCTTTTTCTGGAAATAAAGCATGTAAGTCTTAGACAAAACACTAAAATTCTCAAGCCCTGCATAACAGGGATGTAATGATTGTATTGTGAAAGCTGTTGAGATTGCACAGACCTTTCAGTTAGCTTTCGAAGATGTAAAGGAGAAACACATTTTCCTTTAAATGATCAGTACTGCACCAACAACCCCAGACAAGTGCTTGAATCATAACACTTCTGACTACCATGGAGGAAGTGTAGAGGATAACCAGTTTCTGTAGCTTAACCTATTTCTGTTAACAAGGCATTAAATATCAGATGTGCTATAAAATAAACCTGACTCAATTTGCCTTTCTTGTGCAATGATTATGTACAGGTTTTTCATGCGACACAATCCCAGGAGTAGAGACCTTTAGGCAGACTGCAATGCAGATGCCAGAGCATTCAGATTTGATCAGCAAAAAAAGAAGCTTGAGTTTCTAGTTAAAGTCAAGAATAAGACTTGAAACACAGCATCCCATAGCTAGAGAGGACACCCTCAACATTGGTTACTTTAAGATAAAAGAGAAATTCTGTCTCTGACATGAGAACTGGAAGCTGACCAACACTTCATGTTGACAACAAGACAGAAAAATACATTCTGGAATGCCTGATTCCATTCAAATACCTACATAATTTTTCTGGAAAAGGACCAAGCGCTTTATCCTTATGTATCAAATGAGATTATTAACCTGGAAATTAACCTGGTTTCCTGGGCTGGTGTTTTCTGCTCCCTCTGGTAGCAATGATAAGGATAACCAGCAAAGAGAGTCTAACAGGTGTAAAAAAAGGGATTCTGAAATCTTAAAAATTCAGACCAGTCAGATTGTCACTCAGAAGTCTTGCCTGCAAAGTGTGTCTGCGTCTTTCGTAAAAGTATGTCACCAGACTAGCCAACACTTCGTCTGTTTGCTTTTCTTACGGTTTTTTCAAAGTGAAATCAATGCATTGACACAGCTTTACATTCTAATTATATAATAGCTGTTTACTGACCAACACACACACAGTTATAAAATTACTTTATTCTTATGAGTTTACATATCCCTTACTACCATGCAAAACATTTTCTATCAGCATTCTTAAATAATCAAAGAGCTGTTATTGAAAGCAGCTGTTATTTGGAAAGTAGTGCATAGCTAGAAAAATACATGATGTCAGAAGAGGAAAAAAGTGAGTAAAACTTACACCCATGTTAACAGATCTCCTTTAGCTGCATACCTGCCACCAGTTGCCCCAAGCTAATTATTATACAGTCATGTATTCATATCTTACATAACTGTTGTTTGTTTTCTGTTTGCTTTGGAAGCAGCATGTCAGAACAATATTGGCAAATTGACAGGAACAGTGATAGCACACTTAATTACATTCATGAATCTCAGATGTAAGACCAAAGGAAATGAACAAGTAAAATCATTTGCTCTACAGTGGTAGCCTGATTTTACAAGAGAAATAGCACAGATTAGACACAAAGTGATGTCAAAAGCACAAACTAATGCAAATACACAAATTTCTGAGAAATAATGTTTTGCGGTTCTGATAAGCAGAAGTGTTTTCATAATAGCAGCCACTAAAACAATCTGAGACTGAAATATAATTTAAAATTTATAGTCTCCTTTGAACATTACAGTTCAAAGCATAAAAGCTGTGTATCCCTGTGCCTGTTCTGTTTTGATATGACATCCAGCTGGGCTAAGCTTTCTCTGAGTGAGCTGTCCTTATAATCCACTCAAATCAGTACAGTCATAAAACAAATGAGGATTATCAGCATCTACTGCAAAATTATGCAGCTTCTGTGGCTTCTAGATTATCTTTTTATTTGAAATACAAATTTCGTTGGTTAAGCAGTAACTGCAGGACCCCCATATTTGAAATTTAAGTATTACAGTGCTGTGATGTAGTGATGACTTAACACTAAGCTGCTTCTATGCAGATTATTTTTTGTACACATTATATCCACATACCTGAAAACACACATAAAAAAAAAAAAACAAAAAACTTTCTATGATTAAAATCCAATAGGAATTTTAAGACCTCTTCCCCGATTGGCTGGTAATTTAATTTTGCATGTTATAAATACCTGTAACAAATATCATTTTAACTCAAACCAGTCTGTGTGTGGCAGAACACTTACTTTTATTAGAAAATTAAACTCTGGAAAAATAAAAAAAATTAAACTCTGAATAAATAAAATATTAAAGAATTAGTTTTAAAATATACCTATCCAAGTATAAATATGCTTTTAATTTCCTTAACCATATGTCTGCCAAATTAAACAGATTTGACAGACCAGTTGAATTTTTTTTCTTGCTTTTTCCTGACTGATAAGGCATGTACTAAAATGAGCATGATATTCCTGGAAGCTCAGTTTTAATCTGTACTGTTCAACAGATGATATCTCTCAGGCACCCAGCTTTTTACCTGTTTAGGTCAGTAACACATTTCCATTAAAGGAGTAAGGAATATAATAATTGTGGTTAGGTAAGAGATAAAAGGATTCCACCACTTTGCTGATATTGTTCTTTCCCTTGTTTCCATTACTGAAGGGCAACTGAGCACACTTACAGATGTTTACATTTACATTTACTTTACATTGCAGGTATTGCATTTCCTTTTTCTTCAGACTATTTCTGGAAATGTCCATTGACCAGCCACTCTCTTTAACCAGTATTCTGTCTGTGATAACTAGGTATCAATTGTTGGCAAGATATAAAGTACAACCCCAGTCTGTTTTTGTCAAAAGGAATGAGAAAGTAATGAGGTGTGTCAACATAAAAGTGAATTGTATTTCACTGTCTCACAGCTTTGTGTGTCAGGTCCTGATCTTCCTTTTGTCCATTCATTTGCCAGCCTGTTCTTTGGGTCCAGTTTAGTGATAATGGAACAATGGAACACTGGGAAGCACTGGATTACACTTACTTTTAGGAGATTTTGTGAACTGCTCACAGCAAGAGGGGACATTATTCCAATAAAAATTAAATAGCACACTTCTGATTTCATACCACTTGATTGACATGTAGTAACCTCTGCTTTCTATTACTGTATGAAGATGAGAAATTAATGTTACAGAAATAGGGGCCCTGTGATAAAGAGAGCTTCTTGTTATGCTGAATAAGCAACAACATCAATTCTTAAATGTCTTTTATTCTCTATGTTTCAACTGATTAGAAATACAACTACAGCTTTTGAGAGCGATAACTGAATCTGTTGACATGGTCCACAGGTCTCCCATTTAGCATACACAGGCACAGTAAGTCTTCAGTTATGATTTGATTCATAAGTAAGCACATTTTTTCTCCTCTGTGATATGATCATGTTTTCCACAGTTGTTGCATGGTAATTCAATCTGAGATTAAGCTCTGATCTGGGGAAAAAACAAGTAGTTAGGAGAGGAAGGTGGTGCCCATCTGAGGCCACTAGCACAGTCAGCAGCTTTGGCCAGGTAATCCACCCATGCAAAGGTAGAAATGCCAGGTCTGCATCTCTGTCCAAGATTTGGCTTCACACACTTGTGTCTGCTCCATTTTAAAGCAGCATTTTGATGTGACACTGTAGAGGGTATAAAATCCAGGATGGAAAGGTCTGTGCTAAAAGTGTCTTTCCCCAGATAAATTGGTCTGGTTTGTCGAGAACTAGAACCTCCCAAAACAACAAGTCTGACAACCACAGCAAGCTGAAGGTAACCTGTCCACAACAGAGGGCTGAGAGCTAGCACAAGTCAGAGGGAAAATTATCTCTGAGGTTCATGACAGGCTGTGTTAAATTGTACAGAAAAGGGGTGCAGGGGACTGTGATTAAGGAGAAAGAGAATGAGCATGAAGAAGAAAGCTTTCTTCAGAAAGCACTTGAGGCCACATCCATTTCAGTTCCGGTTCAGAGTACTGTTTACTGGACTGCAGAACTCCCTAGAGTAAAGGGCTCCCTTCCAGTCAGGGCTGTAGTCACTGGAACAGGTTTAAACTAACAGCACCAGAATTGAGCTAAACCCCTCCCAGTGCACTTGGAAGTGCAGGGAATACGATTTTCAGATTGTATGTGTCTCGCAGATCTACACCACAGGGGTTAAAGGATTATCACGCTGTTAAGGGTGATCAAACCTTTAAGGGTGATCCCAGAAAATCTATTCTTTTTTTGGTTAGGTTACTGCATTCTCTCTCTTTTATTCTGGAAAAAATCTCAGTTGCACTTATTCTGTTTAATTGTAGCTTAATCTCTGGAATCATTATTTTAGATCTGGTTAATGAATGAAAAACAAGATTCTCTTTTACCTCTGGACATAAGAGAAGTTCCTGTAGAGTGCCCATTGATTTAAATACCATGCAGAATTGTGCACTGCAAAGTCTCCTTAACCTCCACATGTTGTACAGAAAAGTTATTTTTATTCCTTCTAATTTAGCATCTGTTTCTGCAGTACAGCAGTCCCAAGCAGAGCTTCATTTAAGTCTGTAGGTCTGTGTCAGTATTAAGGTCTCTGATAACAGATTGCAGGGAAAAACTGAGAAATTATTATACACCATATTACTTTATGCAATATAGAAAAAAAAGAAAAGATTTGAAGAATGTCTCTGTTGGAAATGAAAGATCAAAAATGTGCCACTGAGTTAAATTTTTTTTTTAAATTGGGTAGCAGACATTTGGCACATGAAACAACCTTATAACAAAGCTTCTATAAAACATTTTAGACCTCTGAAGCTAAAAAACATGTTTTTTTTAATGCTGTTAAAAAGAAGCAAAATTCAAAGGCTAACAAGTTGTAATTGCTTTTTGAAAAGAAGGTTGCCTAAAGTGAAGGTTATTTTTGTCCATTTACACAGTGTACTGCATCTCCTAGCTAAATTATAGAAAATTATATACCATGGTTTTCTTTCTGCCTTACCTAGCTTTATATGAACCTTATATTTCATCTCTAAAATTTTGTTGCGTTGTACCAATTGTATTTTGTTTACAAAAATATTCTACCCAAACACTCCAGATTCCTGCTAATTGGCTTTCTACATGTACTAATGATGAGCAGGTTATTCTCTTTGGTGCAAAGCTCTTCAGGGAACCAGTCTTCTGTATTTGTCACTACTACCCACAAAACTGAATAAAGTTTCTGTTCTTGGAGGCCCATCTTGGTAAAGCACAGATGCATTTATTATAACCATCCCCACAGAACAAAGAAGCAATAGTATGAGTGTTTTGCTATTTTATAATAAAAGGTAAAATGGAAAGTAGGTCAAGTTCTTATTTAATTCAAATAACTTCTCAGTTCCTGGGAAGTATATAGAAAACAAAAGAAATGTAGAGATTGTTTCAAGTTTTTTTTCATTCTTTAATAAAATCATATAACCCATAATATGCTTTAAAAATATTATGTATTAAAAATTTACTTTGATTAATCTACACTTAATTATAATGTCAGTGTTTTGGAAAAGAGTAATGGATCCTTTATATCTAGAAACAACTACAGACAAATATGATCATTAGAAACTGTTTTCATTATGGGAAAGAATATGAAATATCCTGTTTCAGCCTTTTTCCTCTGAACCCGAAGTTTTAGGCTCTGATATTTGAGCCCAAATGGCAAAATAAAAAAGTATGAGACAAATTCAGGAAAGGTAAACTCGTTGGTGAATATTGAATGTTGTAGGTCTTGTTCAGGGAGCTGCCGAGTCAAAAGTAGCAGGAAATGAACATAAATCAGAGCAGAAAGATAAATGTGTAGTGATAACCAATTCTGGCTAATATTGGAGACAGTGTACTGATCTCCATGTTGCTTTGGTCTGACCCATTGTGTTAGTACTTATGTTTTTAGATATTTAGTTTCTTTTCTTTTTGAAATATAGCTTGAGTTTTCTTGGGAGTTTAAACAGCTCTCTACCCATTGGTATGTGGACAGGCACTCTGAAATGGGAACTTTATAGTCAAATATTTTCTGTTGTTATGGTTTGCCATCAGCCACAATGCTTTCCAACTCAAGTTGAGCAATTTTAGTGCTGTTCCAACATCTATATGCTTGGAATAAACACAAAGTACAGGGTGCATTTCTGTATCCTTGGATTTGTTTACTACTGTGTACTAAGGCAAAATTGTAGGAGACAAGGCAGTGTGTATGGCTGTGTTTGATGGACACGTAGTTTGATGGCACAGGGTAGTCTCCCATTATGGGTATTAGACAAATGTACACACACTCAGAGGTGCTGGAATACTTACTGTCCGTGATGGGAATGAATAGACCTATGCTCAGGGCTTATTTTAAAATCACCTGGAATTTTATCCAGCAAGGCTGGGAGATGCTCTGCAGCCCCAAGATTTCTATCACATTTTGTCAACCTGGTCTGCTTTTCCTAGTTTGCTCAATGTTTCTAAGACTCGTAGGGAGAATGATGGAAGGAGGTTGAAGTGTCTTTAGCTGGTTCATGTCTTTCAGATTTTTATTTTTGTCTCATCTGATCAGGAGAGATTTTCTGGGAGGCTTTCCCAGTGTCGTGGCAAGGTTAGTGTCAGGGTAGCAGTCAGCCAGAAAAGTCCAAAGCTGAGAAGACAGAAGCAGTTCAAGAGGCTTAAGGGGAATTGCTGAAGGACACAGCTGACTTACATCTCAGTTCTTTGCTAAGGTTCTTTTCATCAGCATTCACAGCTTGTGTGTCAGGCTGACAGCTTCCACACAAACAAATAATATAAATGAATGTATTGGCTTTTTATATACTACTGTCTGGCCAATGTTCTTGTGCTTATTTTGGTTCAGCTTAACCCTAATTTTAATGAGCTTTTCCTACCTCTAGATCAAATTATTTTAACTCATATTGCACTGCATACCTCTAAGACTCAAAATCATTCAGAAACTTTCAGCCTTCCACAGCACATTTGACATAGCCTCAGCATCACATGCACAACCTAAAGTCTCTGATGTGCTTCTTGCTCCACCTTCAGCATTACAAGTCAAGAGCTTAAGTTGAGAGTCTCTTGGTGTTGCCATTTTTTGTGCTCTGAAGGCTCCTGAACTCTATATCCTTGCTTTAGACTCTGCCTCGACTCCTGAATCACATAAAAAGAATCACACACTTTTTAATGTGTCTGACTACATTAGTCACAGAATCACAGCATCATAAAATGGCTGAGGTTGGAAAGAACCTCTGGAGGACATCTTGTCCAAACCCCTTACTCAAGGAGGGCCACCTTGAACCAGTAGCCCAGGGTCATGTACTAGATAGCTTTTGAATAGCTATCAAAAAATGATGGAGACTCCACAATCTCCCTGGACAACCTTTTTCATTGCTCAGCCACTGTCATAGTAAAAACCAAAAGTGTTTCCTGATATTCAGAAGGAACCTCCTGTGCCCATGGCCCCTGGTGCTGGCACTGAACACTACTGAAAAGGGCCCGGTTCCAGTTTCTTTGTATGCTCCTTTCCAGTGTCTATATATATACATAAAATCCCCTCTGAGTCTCCTCTTCTCAAGAATGAACACTTCCAGCACTCACAGCCTTTTCTCAGAGAAGAGATGCTCCAGTGCCTTGTTGCATCCATGGCCCCTCACTGGATTTTCCCCAGTATGCCTATGTCTCTCTTGTACCAGATTGTCCGGAACGGGGCAATAGAAATATGACATTTAACATATTTAACATGAACATCAAGAATTACCATGGTATGAAATTACTATTTTTAACAAACAAATCCAAATAAAAAAATCATTGAATAATTTTTTTTATCACTTTTCTGTGTCTTATTTTACTGATGGGTAAATTCTCAAGCACTTTCAGCTACAGACATATCTGGTTTAGTCTGAGGGACAAAACAATCCAGAGGCCCAGAATTTGCCCCTTTGCTAGCAAAATAGGTTTGAGCCTTCAGATGTCAGGAAGGGAGAAAAATATCAGGGGTAATCTGCTGATCAGAAAGGGAGATTGATTCTTAAACTCAGCTCCCACTGAGAAAATAGAGCTTTGGCTTTGGTTTTGTATTTGACTCCATATAAATTTAATTTTTTCAAGGAATTAAGATAGTATTAGGAAAATATTAGATAAATATTAAAAATATTTTAAAAGAGATCTCATCTTTTAGAAGAATCAATTTGATGAATAAATAAAACTTTTTTTTCTTTTCAATGCATAACATTACTGTGCAAGGAGAGTTCAAGTCAGATCTTTCAGTGTATGTATTTTTTTCCAATAACTGGCATAGAGCAGCAAGCATAAACTTGCTATTTTAAGGATATATATAATATTTAATTTACAATGAAATTGCTGGCTTAATATACAAAATTATATACAAAACCTGAGTGTGCAACTAAGCTGGCTCTAATCTGAGGATAGCAGGAAGACATCAGAGAGCAATTCTTGCTTGGAGTCCATTCAAAATGAATTGCTGAATCCTTTCATCCAATCCAGAAGAAACTCAATTACAAGAAGTGACATTATGCAACATAATAAAAGTAGTGTCAGCTCCAAATGTGTGAACGCTTGTTGACACGGGGAATGAGTCAAACTGATGGGGCCATATGGTGAGAAGGAGTGTGTGAACAAGCCTCCTTGTCTTCTCCAACCAGAGAAGTTTGTGGCAGCATTCTTGACTGCAAATACATCTCATACCCTTTAAATCCATACCTTGAAGTGCCATGCAGACAATATGAGTGGTGGTGAGCCTATCAAGGTGTTCTGTGGAGGGAGGTCATGAATGGAGCTCTGACACACCTGGGTATAGCCTAAGCTTGCTGACATTGACCAGAACATTCTGTTGTACTGCCTTCACACAAATTGTCATAAACAAAATGAATCATTACACAGGAATTCTTTGTCTCACAATGGAAATTTAAAGCAATTTATTCACTGATTAAATACATTGTGAAATAAAATACTTTAGATTGCCACCAGTTTTAAAGCATGCCTGCTGAAAAAGCCACTTATCCACAGAAGACTAGATATTTGATAATTTTGAAGCCAATTACAGTCTTTCTGTTGACTTCAACTGGACTTGAATAAGATTAAAAGAGGCAGGTCACCTAAAGCACATTATTTTCCTCCAGTCAGATAAATGTTGATATAAAAAACTCTGTGTAGAAGTAGTTCATAATCTGCTCTGCTCTTAGTCCCACAGAGTTCTATTCAAATTGGAATGAGAGAAGCTTACTAAGTAAACAGTGAATCCTATATTATAGGAAAGTTAGATGAAATCATTTTGCTGAGTTGATGGAGAGGGTTGAATTATTCTCTCTATAAGATGAAGCCTGAGGGTTCGGTGGGAAAGACAGGAAAGAAAATCATAAGGAAGGGAAGGAGCAATTTACTAAAAAAAACAAACAAACAAAAAACAGAAAAGAAAATCATGTCAATTAAATATGAGTAAGGAAGAACTATACATTTGACTTTTTTTCCTAATGGTGAAAACACTAATGTTCCTGAGCAGCCTTCCAGAGAAGAATAATGAGAAAAATTAGGTAACTTAAAGGTGGAGTCTGTGTTCAATATTACAGGAAGAGGTTACCCACGAAAAAAAAATATGGTTGGATATGATAACTTGCAAGGTGCTATTTTGTGTGTTTCCACTTGTTAAGAAACTGGTTGAGGACACACAGTTCATCATTTTTCTGACAGCTACATGATTCTCACACTCTCAGGCATGATTTTAACCTGAACCCAGCAGCACTTTCCTGGACAGGAGAATGGTTTGGGAAATAGCACATGCCATAAATTGCTCTCAGCAGGCAGTATGAGACCATATTGCCAAGGGAAGTGAGAGAAAGAAAACATTTAGTAATGGACAAATTTAACCGTGCCATTTCTCAACAGTGCCAGGGAATGGCCCCAGAATGTTTTAGGAGAGAAAATATGTACATTAAGTTATTTTCTTCCTTTTAAATTAACTAGTCATTGTGCCTAAAGTGGAGATTTTAAAAGAGCAAACTAGCCTTTGGAGGCTGGATACAGCCAACTATCATGGTGATATTACAGTGAGATTTCCAACCTACCAGTAGCAGTGACCAGGTTATGGTGCTAAACTGGTCTGCACAGTAATGTGTTTAGAATTATCTGTGAAAGTGACTTTTTCACCCCTCTTTACTCATAAAATCCATAAATCAGTCATATTTCTCCTGAGGTTCTTGCCAGAAGCACTAGAGGTCAAGTGTTACTTTCTTCATCCTCTGACTCCGAGGTGCAGGTTTAGTATAAGTTAGAAGCATTTTGGTCCTTTTCCAAGATACATTTAAATAAATTGATAAATGCTTAATTCAGGAAACTCTTGTTTGCTGCTAAATTTACACAAACAATCCAATGCACATAATAATGGACCAAAGATTTTCCTGCAGTTTAATTCCGATTAACTGTTTTACAAGTATGGTATCTAACTTTTAGGACAGATAAATGTAATTCGTCTTAGGATGGGGTTTTGTTTTGTTCAATTGTTTTTTTCCTTGTGTTTTTGTTTCTTGATGTTTTATCTTTACTGAGAAAAACTTTCAATTGCTGCAGTTTTATTCTGGGAGGTAAGGAATAAGTTCATTGATAATGACACCATTTACATAGTTTGCAGTGTTCTCTATTTTGCAAATTGGGTTAAAAAATTTCTTTCTCATAAGTTAGAATAATTTTAAACCATTTCATCAAAGAACAGATAACTTTAAGAGGAATCAAGTTCAATTGAATGCAGATGAAATTCAGAGCATAAGTTACGTGGTACTTTGTCAAACAGTCCTGTAAATGTTTCAAATAGGGATATCCTTTATAAGGTTATGACTTGGCAAATGTTTTAATAAGATTTTATTTTTAAAGTGTTTAGTTTCAAATTTTTTTTAGTGTAAGTTGATACATTGCCTCAGAATACTGACAAGAACCCAAATTTAGTCTCTTTGGTTGGTGCCCTTAATCTCTCCTTAGTTTTTCTTTAATGTTGAAACATAGAATGCTAAGCTATGGAGTACCTTCTAATTTATTTATTTAATTTACAACTACCTGAAGTACTACTCACTTTGTTATCCTCCTAGGCAATTCAATATGGCCTTAATGAATACATACCTTAAGTAAATCAGGTCTGATGCCTGAATCAGAAAAAAGGAACCAAGTTTACTGATGCAGTGAGCCTAAAATGAAAATTACAGCTCCCAAGTAGGTGATTCTGCAAAAATAGTGGGGCCTGCTCTTGGGTTTTTTAATGATCTGCAATGCACCAGAATGGCCCCTGGCATATTCTTAAGCTACTGAAGGAACATTTTCCAAACTCAGCTGCATTCATCCTTCTTCATAATTTCTACTTCTTTGTACAGACTTTTTGTTCCTGAGGCCACTTGGCTGACTATATAAAAGTGCCACTAAGCTGGGTACCTGAAACACCCATACCTGGGAAAGGGATTTCACATGAAGAGTTAATCCTGCATCACTACCCATTCTGACCCAGCATTTCAAAGCATCTCTGTAACTGTTTTCTCATATTTTCAAAAATCTTCTCTTCTGTCATACTTGGTTTGAGACAAGAATTTTAGTTTTATTCACCAGGTATGTAGTATTTAATATGTCAGAGTCCTGGTCCACTGCTCAGATTCTTGTGCACTGCCACCAAGCAAGAAAAAGAGATTTGGGAACTGACCTCTGGTTGCAGTTTTTCTTCAAACCATTCACAAAAATACCTGTTCAGCCCAGCCACTGCTGTGTGCCTCTGAAGGTGCTGCTTGCCAACCTGCTAACAAGACAATTAAATGTTATTCCACTATTTTCTTTGAACTGTGATCTTTTTCTTTCCTTTTTCCAAATATTGAGTAGAAATCCTTTTAATCTTCCTTGTATTTTGTCCAAAGCATGACTGCCATGTCCCCCTTCTGATGTATTCCTTGTTGTACTCACAACACTATGAGTTTTCATTGAGAAGGATGTTTTAATGTACAATTTGCAGTTTTTGCTCTACATTTTTAGCTCTTGTTGCTTCATTTGTGGGAGCTTAAGTAGCCTTATTTTGGAATGTGTTTTTCTGAGAGTATGCAACACTGATTGGAATCAGTGCTCTTTTCTCATCCTGATGCTCTTTTTTTAACCATCAACTTGTGACACCATTCTTACTGTAGGGCTTCCAGCAACACATGCTGTCGCCACTCATTTTTGAGTGTGTGTCCAGGCATTGTAGTCTGTGCTAAGGGAATGGGACATTTCTTAAAACCTCTGTTCACTTTACAACCCTAACGCCTTGCTTTCAGGCTGAGCCTGCAAGTCCAATAATTGAATCAAGGTAGAATCCTAAATTGTTACCTCACATCATTATACAGAGAAGACTAAAGAAATCTGAGTAAAATTCACAGATTTTATGTACACTATTTTGCTTGGCTTACAGCATGTGTTTACATGCTTGCTACAGTGTTCTACAGGTCTAGTGAATGCCACAGGCTCATTCACATCTGAAGTATAATCTTCAACAGTAAAATCAATGTGATATTGCACAGGGATGTAAACCCAGGTGTCTTTGTGTTTGAGAATTATTTGATTTAAACTCTAGTAATGATTAATATGTTTCAGACTGAAATTTTCAGAAATTCAATCTCATGAGATGAGGCTGAGCTGACTACAAGGACTTCAGATCATACTAACTGCTTGAAGTCTCTGGCTGCATATGTCCAATTTGAGCCGCAGTTTTAACTCTATTCTTGCTCCAAGGCATCACTTCCTATTTAATAATGTAGCAGTAGTTGACCTTTTTCTTTATTACTCACTATCTCTGTTCATATGGCCAGAACAAGGTTGGTATGATGGTTTTATGTTGATTACAGCCTGCTTTTCACAGGAGGAATCTTACTAGGTTTGATTAAATCTGTGTATGAAAGGCTCCTAAATAGCAGCAGAGTAGCATGGAGAAGCCCAGAATAAGAGTGAATTAGTCTGAAGATACAATCATGATTAGCTGTATACAGAGAGCAAGAAAAATTCTATTCATCAACTCTCTTCTGGTCTTGTCCTATTGCACAATGGTTTTCATTTCAAACTGAACCAAATCCTTCAGGTCTCAGAGGGTGCTGCTCACCTTGCTGTCTCCCTGTCCTGCCTGACCACTGGCCTGACATGGGAGAGGCCCCATGTCCATGTCATTTGGACATGTGGTTCAGCTTCCACAGATCTGAACAAAGCCATGGTATCATATCCCATGCCCAAAAGGAAGTTTGCAAGCTAGACATTCATGTGTCTCCATCCTCCTACAGGTTTAATTAGGGAATGTGCAACAGAAAGCCTAACATCCACAGGCTGGATGCCCCCCAAAACAGCTATCGTTATCAGTTTTGCTGAGACAGATTGTTAGAGATAATACTTTTCATGTAAGAACTTAATTTTACAGCACTTGGCCAGGAGATAGGCAGCTTTTCTTCTGGATTCTCCATGGTCCAAGGGAGACTGAACTTATGTGCCTCAAGAAAATGCCCTAAACCCAAGCCAGATCTGAAAAAAAGTGTTAAGATTGTTTCATAGCCCCTTGTTCATCCAGGCTGGTGTACATCCTGTGAAGCAAGCTACACTGAGATGGGGGTGGAACATTAAACACTCAGTGAAAAGGCTGGCTGAATGGCATGCAAAGAGATGGCTGGATTTGTGGCTCTTCTCAGGACTGAACTTATAGTTTATGTGAAATAGTCATTATGCAGAAGGTGAAAGGACCAGCCATCTTATCTTATGCCATAATGTTCCTTTTTGGATCTACCTCTAGTGATATGAAATAAGACAAGAGCAAAACCAACTCAGAAAGAAATGCAGAAATTAAAAATATTTCTGAATTTGTATTATAGAAGGTTGGAGTCCAACTGTTCAATACTGTAGGCAGCTATTAATTATTTCATGCCTTAGAGGACACAGTCATGAGCTGACACTTCAATGTACCCTACCACGAAACAGAAACCATTAGGACTGTCTTCTTTTAAGAGATGGGAGAGAAAATTATGTCTGTCACAAAGTTCACAGAATCTCAAAACTTTTGATAAAATGAGACAGTGATTTCCTGCCTTCTATCTATTTCAATGGAAGTGGGGTTTATATACTTCAACCTAGATACCTTGTGCCTATTTTGTTTTTAATTAAAAGGAAAAATAAATATAATTCTGTTAAATTTTTCATATAAGTTCTCACAGAGAAGAAATGTTATTCAGGTTCACTGAACGGTTTGCCCTGTCCATCACTCTAAGCAGTTGTAGCAAAAGTTTCAGGGAATAGAATAAAATTAACATTTTATTCTTCATAAATTAGTAGGACAAGTTTAGTTTCTATACTCTGAATTAAGTTATAATAGAGCAGGCAATTCTAATTATTCTTCAATTTAAAGCTGATGAATGGAATTACAATTGCTTTATGGAAGACATCTAAATCAAATCCATGGTATTTTTATAGTAGATTCTAATGAATCAGTTTCTTACACAGCACTCCTGTACATCAGTAGAAATCTTTGTCTTTCAATAATGAATCTTTGAAAATAAAAACAGAAAGAACAGCTGCTCCATTGAAAATTCTCAGATCCAAGGAGTTCTCAAATCTGATGAATACCCAGCATCAATGAGAGCTCCATTTTAATAACCTGGGCTTCTTAATGTGCAACTAGATCAAGAACACCTCAAGGAACAGTTTAAACAAAATGCATCAGACAAAAAGCAACGCGTTCTGCTGGGAAAGGACACTAGATCAAAGAGATGGCACCAGATCAAAGAGATGGCCTTCTGGCACCATGCTTTTTTCATGGCATGATAGATGGCTATTGAAAAATCAATAAATGTTGGTAAAAGACATGTTAAAGGAAGATGAAACTAAAGAGAGTCACTTGAAGGCTGCTCAATGACCCCAGTTAGGTAACCAAACCTCTATTTCTTGACCATCACCACCCCTCCCCCCCCATTCCTCCTCCTTATATCTGCTAATATAAATAGCACTTCTGTAATGTTTCCTTTTAGATTTGATTTTGGCACCACTGCTGCCTCTTTTCTGGAATACTTTACTGTTGCCCTCTGGCAGTTAGAAGCATCCTAGAGAATAAAGTAAAGGAAAATTTATCCCTCTTACATAGAACTAACTGCCGTAATTTTCTTACACTTTTGCTCTAAATAACCTTTGCTTTTCTGGCTTTTTCTTTTATTTTTTTTCTTTTTTTCTTTTTTTTTTTTTTGTTTTTGTTTTTGGTTTTTTTTTTGTTTTTGTTACAGTCATTATCTATGGCTTCCTTCCGTTTTTTAATTTATGCTATATATGCCATGAAATTCCAAGTTGAATAATTCCTGAGTTACATTTTTTTTTTCAGTTTGGCAATGTGGCTGCACTTTTTCTCTATTATTAAATTTGCTTTTGCCTGTGTGTAGTCACAGCCAAGACCTCCTTTAATGCAGAAATACTTTCAAGATCAGCAAACACTAAAGTAAAATCAAACCAGAATTCTCTATTGTCTTTCTGTTGGAAACATTGTGCTTAGGGCTGAGCAGACACTTAGGAGCATAAAAGATTGTTGGTTGTATTGGTTTGGTTGGATGAGTAAAAGCTATATTTTACAACGTTAATTTTTTTTTTCAGGGAATTATCCAAGTATTTTTTGCCAAACAAAGTCCCATGAAAATGTCCCAAGACAGTGGACAGCAATCTGCTGGAAAATGCCAAGAAAGCCATGAGCAAAAGAGAAACAAAATAAAACACATCTTACATTCCCCATGCCTTCTGTGATTGCCCTACCACACTAGCTGTAATCAAATCTTTATATTCTGTTTTGCTGTCA
Organism: Pardalotus punctatus; assembly: GCA_013400915.1. Classification (NCBI taxonomy): domain Eukaryota; kingdom Metazoa; phylum Chordata; class Aves; order Passeriformes; family Pardalotidae; genus Pardalotus; species Pardalotus punctatus. Next base: position 86,579 of record VZTX01006726.1, read on the forward strand.
GAAGCCTTTTGGTAGCGTGACTTTTAATTATTTTAGCCAGAGAATACTGATGCCATAGCCAAGTATAGATTTCTGAGTAATGTGGGGTGTTGTACAGGCAGTGTTCTGGATCAATAATTCCCAGTTTTTATAATCCAGATTTCACACTAGCCAGAACAAATCCCACTGAGAGAGTGTACATCAGAAGAATTTATTAGTTTCAGTTGTGTCCATATACTTGGCCTGTACTTGGTTGGAAACATCTGCCTCAGATTAGGAAAATAACACCTGTTCACGTATTTTCATGGTTTTTCTTCCCACTCCTCTTTTTTAGAACAGTCCTTCTTATTACCATTACCTTAATTTTTGTAATTTAAAAACAGTAAGAACTTCTGGGACTTTTAATTGCATGAGTACAGAAATTTGACATTCTTCTTTTTTTCTTAAGAATTTCAGAGGATTAGGCTGGGATTTTTTCTATTAATTAAGGTTATATGTTTATCTTTAGAAACTATGTTATTTGTCTCATAAGGCTTTTTTCTTAAATTCTTATTGCCTAATTCTTTCTCATCACCTAGGCACTTTGATTTCAGAACATCCAGCAATTTCAAAAACTCTTTTATCATTCTAAACTTTCTGTGACTAATACAGACATCTTAGACAAAGTAGTGCTTTTATTTTAGAAGCCTCGCTGAGTTGAGAAATCCTCACAAAATACTTAAATTTCCTTTACAATCCTTTTGGCAGACCCTTAAAAGACAGTTTGGGCTAGAAAAGATCAAAATGTATGAATTCTTTAGCTGTGTCAGATCCTGGCTGCCAAGTCTATTTTGAAACAAGTTCTTACAAGAAAAATACTTCTGATTTCTCTTTTTTTTCCCTGAAAGTGTTGGTTAAGGCAGTTTTGTCTCTTCATGTCACCACATCTCTTCTTCATATTCCTTTTTTATGAGCTATTCGAGTGGTTAAAACTTTTATAAAAATATAGATGGATATAAATAGGTGTGTGACAAATACAGGCAAACATGACTCTTGGGTTCTAAACTTACAGAGTTCAGAAATAAGCTCCCAAATCCCCGGTGTACTTCATGGTGTCAAGATTCATCACTATCACTAATTATCTTTCTCAATTAAGAAATCAAATGCATTATCCCACTAAAACTAATTCAAATATCATATCCACAGCATAACAGAGAATTTAAGAATATAAGTTCAAAATAAAATTCTCAAATGTCACAAAATACAATGATGAAATAATCCTATTTTAGAATCAAGCATTTTTTCAAAGAGTTTTTTTCAAAACTTTTGAGAACTATGAAATTATCAGCACAAGTTACTTTATTTCTATTTCATCAGAAGTATAGTCCACACCTTTTGTCACACTAATACTGTGTGCATGGATGCTCAGTTTTAACACCCTACACTATTCCAGCCTAATGGATACCCCGATTTACTGTCAGAAAGAGAGAAAAAAATCCAAGTAATTGTGTAACCTGTCAGAGGAGAGTGGCTTCTTCATGACATCACTGGCCTGAACATTAGGTGGAGCCATCTGCACGATGCCTCTTCAGACTTCTGTTGTGATGGCACTTTATCATCAGTAGCACTTTGCCAACTTTAGGAATTTCTTCCCAAATTAAAGTATCTTTTTCAGTCGACTTAATCTCTAAAAACAATGGGAAGGAATTAAAGTAAAACTGGTTTCTATATAACACTAGGTTCTCTCCTGAAAAATTCTACATAGTCAATGATGTAGTTTTTGTTTGTCTCAGTATTATTTACACCTTTATTTTACATTTTCCCATGCCATATTACTTATTACAATTTCTTTTTTTTATGTGAGGTTAAGGAATTAACAAAAAAAAGAGAACTAATGCAGTGTGTGACTTATTTCTTTAAGGAAAATTGTGTTTTGCCAGAAGGCTCAGGCCTAGTTATTGCTGTTTTCTTACATCAACATACATAGAATCACAAAACCATTGAATGGTTTGGGTTGCAAAGGACCTGAAAGATCACCCAGTTCCAAACCCACTATGTGCAAAGACACATGCTTTGCTTTTGTTCTCCATATTTGCTTAATTTAGACCTAATTTTACCTCATGTGCCATGACTAGATTGAATAAATTACAGTTCGGTTTTGTCAGCCACTGACATTTCTGTCTCAGAGAATGAAGTTGCTGTGTTTCCAATAAGCAGTCACCCCTCAAGGTTGGGTACTGTGCATTCCACACACCAAGGTCTCTACCAGCCCTCTGTGGCACATGAACTGCTGTCCTACCCCTGGTACATACTGCCATCTTTTCAAACACAGCATTTTTTAAAGATGAGCTTTTTTTCTATTTATTTACCCAATAGCATTTCCTTCTTGCCCTTCCTGTCCCAACAACAGCCTCAAGAAAACCAAAACACTTGCTCTCTCCAACAGCTGCTTTTCAGTGTTTTTCATGTCTTTGAGACCACCTGTTGTATTTGCTTTATGTAGGCTATTTGTAACATTCACAAGATATTTTGGAGGGGGAAGGCATACATGGACTGACAGCTTAATAGGAAAGGACTTATATCTCTGGAGAAACATGCTAAACAATAATTTTTGGCAGAATGTCACGGTTATTTCACTTATAACAAACCAGCAATCGTGAGGCTGTGGTTGCACAACCCTCCATCATGTTCACTTTCCTGGGAAGTGTATTCAGCTCCTCTCTCCATCCAGCCAGGATAGAAATTGTTCTGTCAGTGAGTTCCTTAGAAGTCATTCTGAGCTATTTCTCTTTCAGTCTCTTCAGTACTTCTGTCCTACTACATAGAATTCATCAAAATATTCTTGTGGCACATGGGGACATGGTTTAGTGGTGGACTTGGCAGTGCTGGATTAATGTTTGGATTCAATGATCTCAGAAGTCTTTTTCCAACCTAAGGATCCTATTTCCAAGCTTAATGGTCTAACTATCAAATTGTTTAGTCATGTCCATTCACACTTCCAATTAATAAATTGAGTCAGACAGGATTTTATTAAAAAATAATATCAGCTTGCCACCTGCTGGAAAAGGAATGCCAAGAAGAGATCTGATTATAATATTTGCTTCATTTTATTAAATAGTATAAACAAATATTCATGCCAGGATGATTAATACAACAGGAACTAAGAATCATCATCCAATAAAACCTTGGCATCCTTTGTTGAGGTATTCAGAGTTCAGGCTGATACTGACAAATGAAAATAAGTGAATATATTCTGGTTTGTTAAGAATAAGCAGAACAGTTTTTAACGCTGAATAAAAAAAGAGGAAGTAAATAAAAGTACTATGACTTTATAGTAAATCTTATTTTAAACATAGATTTAAACATAATAAAGTTAAATACTCAGCCAAACAGACAATTTTTATTTCATTATCACAGAGTTGCAGTCCAATAAAAGTATTTTAAATATCTAGGTTTTGTACTATCAGCCAATTTTGCTGAAAGTGTTATCTGGTAAAAAAAATCACAACAGCTTCAGTGCAAATTGACTGGGCTTAAATTGACCAGAAAAAATATTTCAATATACTTTGAAATGAAAATTAACTACAATTAGCATGCAGGTTTTTTCTACTAAACTTTTAAGTGTCCCTCAATGTGGAGAATTGAGAAGATTTTTCTCTACCTTTTTCTTCATATTGCTTCCTTTCTTCTGCTCTTTTTCAATCCTCTGAGACTGCTAGTATTGGACTATATGGTGCATTTTTGAAACGTTCTTGTAAGTCTTCTTTGAAAAGGTCACATATGTCCATTGATTTACTATTGTTAGGTACTTCTGAAGTCTTCAAGTGATTTAGCATTACTTTATGACACAAAAGATTTTTAATCAAAACAAAGAAAACAGACCCTTTTTAAAAGGTTTTTTTTTCTCCTTATGATAATTCTATTTAACAGAGCTTCTACCAGTCTTGTCACAAAATTTAAATGACATAACTGCTGAGAAAATCTACTCTTGAGACTTTCTACTATGACTAAAAGTTCTCTTGGCACCTATATGATTTTGTACTTCAAACTCATTTAGGCATTATAACCTTAATAATATTAAGCCTTTTCAGAGTCACTCCTCACTTTATCTTTCTCATCTTTCTCCTAGACAGGAAAGCAAGACTATGTCCTCAACCAATATTTCTTTTATGCCAGGGAAACAGAAGATTATCTATTGACCCTTTGATTCAAGAAAGTACATTCAAATGTTCAACACAGCTTAGTGATCTGCTTTGGCATAAATCCCATCTTGACTTTAGTATTTTCTTTTGTATTTATATTTTCTTAGTTGAAAACTGTTGCTTGGAAACATGGATATGGATTCAGCACATTATATTTTGTCTAGCTTTGAAAGATTACTTTTTTGTTTGTTTGACAAAGAGATCTATTTCTTCAGTATTTGTAATGTTACGGAGATGTTCCCATAAAATTTTATTAAATATCTAGGATATTGTAAGCATTGAACTAAAAGTAGGGAACTAAATTATGGAACCAAAAGTTCATGATATATAAAACAAAGCTGTGATGTGGAGGCTGTGCTGCTCTAAGTTCATGCTGACCAATACCAATCAAATTTCTGGAAAATGTTCTCTCCATCTATAAAATGTGGAACCAGTTTTCCAGTGGAATATTCATGTTAGGATTTGGCTCAAATACAGTCTAACAAAAAATTAATTAAGCTACTCCCAGCAATAAACAGTGTTTGTGTTGCCCATGAAGTTAATGATAAACAGTTAAAATCATCAAGAGGCTTGTCCTTGAGTAAGAAACCTGAACAAAAGTATTTTAAATGGAAATGCATAAATAAGATTTTAAACAAAGGATATATCCTTTCAATTATTGTACCATTTACAGAGGAATAGATAGAAAATGTATTATCATCTGTGAGCCCATTTTAGTTGGAGACATACTTTGCCATTTTAGTTGGAGATTTTCGTTTACCCTACTGTCACAAAGACCTTGTTATGTACGAACTGATAAATCATGCTAAGTTAGTCTCTATTATCATAAGTTATCATTGGTTTAGGACATGGATACACCGAGGAAAGCAATAAAAATTTCCTGATGGAATCATATCACCGTGCCTTACGTCTTTCATATCACTTTGAAATATTAACAAGGTACATCTCAAAAATCAGTTATCAAACAACCTCTGTGACATATAATTCAAGACAGACAAGCATGTGCTTCATGAATTTACAATTTATTTTACGAAAAATAATCAGGTATTGATTCTGCATACTATTTCCTAAATTTTTGTCATCCATGTGATCCATGTATAAGTTATTTCTAGAATGCATTTTGCAATACAAATTTTGAAAGAACCTGTCCAATATCAACCCATTATGTTATTGTACTACAGAACAGATATTTAAGTTTTTTTGATAACCCCTAAATGCTATTGTTTTTTCCTGTAGGCCATTAACCCTCCTTTATTTTCAAAGCTTTGTTTTAATAGATTTAAAGCCAAAATCCCCAAACCCAGATCTTAGTATTTGCAGATAAGTGAGTAGTTTTAGTGATGGACTGTGTTCTCAGAGACAGACATGGAGGTGCTCACAAATTTCACTTGCAAGTGGTAACCACTGCTGGTAACTAAAACCACAGTTCTGAAACCTGTCATGATGAAGCCTGATTACGATTTCTTAAGGGCTTTGCATGAGTATAAGTATTGTTTCAGTAATTTCAACAAAATAGGTTAAAAGTATATCCCAATCCTTTCTTTGCAGTCTTAAATCAAGATAGTGTGTTAAATGACACATTTTTACTTGAACTGTGATCATCTCTTCAGATTTTTATGCTTTTTCTCTCAGCATATTCTGGACAGCTTTTGCTTTCAACTTTACACATTGGCTACTTGTATTTTTTAAGCAAATTTCTAATGCAGAAGGCAATTACACACTTAGGGTACAGATCAACCATGGGCCTCATTCTATTTTTGTTAAGGCAAATCTCTGTCAACTCAATACAACAAAGGAACCATAAAAGTGCTGTTCAGTGAGAATCAGGCCCACTTGAACAGAGAACTAAGGGAAAATTCAATGGTCCTGATCTAATGGTCTTCATATCTTGAGTTCTCTCACATTATTTTAAAAATGTTCCTCCTCCACATGGGTTAGCATAGGTTAAAGAAATCTCAGCAATATTTATGCTGAGACAAATGGTTTCTTTTTATGACATACCAAAACACCAAATGATGGTAAAGAAGCCACTGCCTGTGAATTTTTAAGGGTTCCTGTACTAGTTTTGAAAGTGGTATTGTAAATAGTTGTTGTGATTTACAGTCTTAACTTCACCCAAATTGAAATAATTCTAAAGACCACTTCAAATCAGACTTCTACTGCTTTATGTTGTTGATATAAATCCTCACCCATTAAAATGGTAGAACATGTGAACTGGTGTTTGCTAAACTTATCAACATTCTTCTTCTGAGCCTTGACTGCATATAAATTTTTTTACTGAACACCATTAGGAGGAGATTGCTTGGTTTGATGAGCTCTAGTTTGAGTATAGTAAAGCAAGTTCTATCATGCTTGTGTGGGTTGCAGCACAAAAATTAACCCCTCACTCTGGGATTTATGGTCACTTACTTAAAATGTCTAAATCCAAGCCCTAGGCAACTCAAGTAGCTGATATAAAATTTGTTGAGTGCATAGATGTGCATTGACTTTTGAAAATGATGGTTCGAAATGTGCAGAAATGAGAACTACAAACTGCTTCAGCAAAAGAAATCATAAAATTATAGAAGGGCTTGGGCTGGAAGGGACATCTTCCACTAGATCAGGTTTTCAAAGAGACCAGATTGCTTAAAGAAATAAAACAATGGATGTCACTCTGTTTTCAGATTACTTTGTGCCACCAAGATGTAAATATATACCTGTGTAGACTTGCTCTGATTCTTGTCAGAGACTTGCGATCTGTTGCAGTGATTAATCTTTTCATCCAGACTTCTCAAAACTTGTGATGTACATATTAGCTCTGAGGTGTCAGCACGTTTAATATGACACACTGTTTTCAAGGAGAAGATGGCTTTGAACTCTCTAGAGCAAGAAACAGTCACACTGCAAGGTCTTTGACACAAATTTCTTCCTCTGATGACAATGACTGTCTAGTGATGCTCTTTCTCTGAACGTCATGAGAGTGTGTGTCTACCTTTCAGCTGACTGAAAGAATGTCATGTTTATAGACCATGACACCTGAATTATCCTGAACAGAGCTTTAGAAGATGAAGGGCTTCTAAGGCTGTTCAATAATTCAATTCTGTGTATATCCACGGATAATACAAATGTGAGTGGAAGGGATGAGCTAGCCAGCACACAATATATTGTCTGAAGGCAGGCATTGAATTAATTAGAGGGATATGTCTTGATCGGAGCACAAGGCAGTCCTGACTGATGTCAGTGGCAAAGCTTTAGCTGATTTTAGCAGGAGGAGTTTTTCAGTGTGTTTACAGTTTGTGTCATTATTCTCGGTCTAGCTTTGTTTCCTTTGCCATATTTGGCTCCATTTGCTGAATGGGGTGTTAAAAAAATTACTGAAATTACTGATTCCCTAGTGGACTATGAACACTAATTTATTTGTATTTTTGATTAATTAACTGTGTGCTAATTATTGCACTTATGGGCTTGAAATTACTTTTTTGTTCTTAAAAAAAATCCTACATTATATCTGTTATTTTGAAACCTTTGCACATGCATAACTTGTTATGTATTTTACAACCAGAAATTTTATATTAGTCCCTCTAGATTTATTAGAGCATGCACCAAAGTCTGGAGATTTAAGACTTTTTAGAAAGTAATAGTCTGCTTACCTCTGTGCTATTACACCAGTGGAACATTTCCAGGTATGCATGGTTTCTAAATAGGTGCTAAAATGCAAATAATATTGTTAAACATATCATCCTTACCTTTCTGTTCCATGTTCAAAGATTCACCCCAAAGTTTCTGAGTAGTCATAAACAAATTCTCTCCAAAGTAACAAGGTTTAGTGTTAACATATGCATTGCTCTTAGGAGTAACTAGTGAAATAGACGTACTTATGCCTCTTTAAATTTTATTTTGTGTTGTCTAACTTTTTAACTAATTTTTGTTAAATGTTTACCCCTCTGTAGAATACCTAGATATGTTCATTTATACTGATTTACTCATATTGTTCCTTGTATATATATTAAGTATATTATTTATTACTGAAGGTGTTGTTCTACAGAAACAATAAGAGGTAACACTTCAAGTGCTGTTTTGAGATATATTTCATAGCAATGTTTAATAACTTCACAAATACATGTTAAAAGCACAGAATAGCTGGCATACAGACAAGACATTCTCTATTGCGTGCTACTTTTTCAGGCTAAAAATGATGTTAATATATACTTACAGGAAACAAATATATATTTATGTATACATATATAAATCATATGGTTATGTGTGTTACCTTTTCTGTCAAATAAGTAAATGGTTTTACTTGAACCATTTTTTTTCCCATTTCTGAAATATTTTTAAAGTAGTAAAGGTATCACAGTTATCTGTTCATTCATATGACTACGTTTGAATTTATTTTAAAGATTGTTGTTGCATATCCTTAAAAGTGGTGGCTGGATGTCTAAGGGAGAATCACTCCATCACTGGCAGCCTCTGTAAATTATTATCATAAGATAACTCTGGTTCAGAATAGGCTATTTTTCTCCTGGTGGAGTTGAGATAATGAAAAATCCTCTGAGTCAATGGAAGCAATCATGAGTAGAAATGCAGAATTAGTTTATATATCTGCGCTGCTGTAGAACAAACTGAGGTTATTCCTGCGTTTAGGGTCATCCCAGAGATGTTTCCATTCCAGCTGCATGGGATATACAGAAAATAGCTTTGTGACAGCATTTCAAACAATAGGTATTTGCTTATCGTTTCTGCCAAGCCCTGATTTCTGTTCATTTCTGTTTTTTGGGTATTTTTTTATATAGGCTTTGTAGATTACATAACATTATATAGCAATGGACACTACTTTTTGGTGCCCTGAAACTATACTGAAGTTTGGCATTCTGGGGGAGATAAAAATCACTATTTTCACAGTAAAAATACATACGAAGTTGAAGTGGTTTAGACATGAACCCTTTTTTTCTTTCCTGTTTTTCTGCTGTTGTTGATATTATGTAACTGGTGGCTTTTAGGCTGTCACTAGGAGCAGTTTACAGTTTGAGAAGCTTAGAGTGAATTATAAATATGACTCAACAGCATTAATATTGTTGAAAAGAAAAGCTGCTGCCATATTTGGAAAATACACTTCAAGGATATGAAGTAATCATTTTACCCTTTAAAAAAGCAGTGATGGGAACAGTTCTGATATCTGATGGCCAGTTCCCAAATACAGTTTAAGTTTTCCTACAGGACACATCCCTTCCTTTGGTTTTACCCTCTTTTGACCATCCTTATCTAATGCAAAAGCTGAAGAAAAATGCTTCTTCCTCCTCTTTTCACAACATGTTGTCATGAAAAGCTTTTTTTCTCCTCCCTCCCTTCCCCTTATTAAAGGCTTATCGGTTTCTCCTGGTAGCTGCAGGGAGGAGATGAGACAGTGTGGGAACTGCCTACTGGGAATGTGGACAAACATTACCTTGGCACAGGATATCCCCATGCCTGCATGGATCACAACAGGATACTCCGTTACTGCCCTTTCGTCTTTAGCCCACAGGGCTTTCATTTTGATTCTGACAGCAGCCCCCAGGTCCCATCCATTACACTGCCAGTGTTATCAGAGCATCCCAAGGTAGCACTGAGTCTGCAGAGACAAGGACCAGCTGGGCAGTTCAGGAAGAATGACACCCTGAATGGCAGCAAATTCAGAAAACAGCTTGTCAAAGGAAAACTGGATTAAACTGGGCTTATTTAATCTAGACAAACCTCAAAGCCTTTTCAAATAATTGATCTAGAGTGAGCACAATAAAAAAGTAAGGGACTTAAACTGTAGCACAAGTTTACATTTATCTTAGGAAAACCAAGTTGTCTAGCCACCCAAAATGCTTTTTTTCTTGGAAATATGTCAAATATTTTTCTTCTCCTCGTAAAAGAATTACTTGGGAATCAAGAGGGCATATTGCACAATTTGAATATTCTTGAACATTCCATATGACTTATATGCATGGATACAACTTCAGTTACAATGATCAGCTTTGACATCTTGCAAGAGGAATCATCAAGAAATAGGAATTGCACATTGGAAACTGTATTTTGTTGTACACCCAAATACAGTCAGGCTGAATTTGCAACTCTTAACTACAGATGAACACAGCTGCAAAACTCTGTTTTCATGCAAATTAGATGTTGCTATAGGCTACCGATCCCTCAAGTTGCCATCACAACCTTTCTCAGCTTAGGGAAGTTTGGATACTCAGCAAGTAATTAGTACCAGTAATCCCCTGTGTAAGGTATCTGCAAAATTCCCTGCATAGCTACTTCTAAGTATCATCTTGTAGAAAAGAGTGTGCCATACTGCCTAAAGATAATCAGGTAATTTCTTTCTTTTGGACTACTCTTAAATTTGTCTTTATAATATGCATGAAAAGGAAGAAAAAAATTAGGATCTGCAATATTAAAAAAAGCCAGGCAGCAAAACAAGGATTCATTGCATGCACAGTTATTATAAAATAAACTCGTCTAAATGCAACAGTTTACAGCTGCTCACCAAATGCAATTCCACCCTCCCCTCAGTATTAACAAAATTTACCTTTGCAAGAGCAGTAGCATTTTGAGAAGAGCATGAGGACTCTAATATTTTTAGAGCCTTTAAAATATAGGAAAAAAACCTTGGAATAGCAGAGAAATACAATGAAATGAAAATGAAAGCCACTTAGACAAAAACTCCTACACAGGTGGAGAAATATATTTTCAAATGCTATCGGTCAGATTTTTGGCAGAAGAGTGATTAGATGTGGGCAGAACAGCAGTTTCCATCATCATTATGTGGCCTGCCTGCAAACAGATTTTTGCATAACAAGAAAAAGACCAGTCTACAGCCTAATGAATGCACTCATTAACTGTAATAGCATTAGCTATAGCTTGAAAGGGACTTCAGAGAAAAAGAAATCACCTCTACTGATTCCAAGACCCTGCTGCATTTTCAATGCAGAAAAAAAAAGTGGAACTCTTTGCAAAAGGGAGTCTATTTTTGTTGTACACATGTATCTCTTAGTGTTTTGGCTAATCTTAGAAACAGAGGTTTAGAACGTGCGCTGACAGTTCCAGGCGGTTTTCACAGGGATCCTAAAGCTCCATTCGCCGGCTCACTGGCAGTGACTCACGATGTTTCACTGATCATAGTTTGTCCAGAGCCAATAACTGGAAATTTTTTTCGGTATAGTGGATCACCTAATGACCAAACTAGCAGCCATCTCTCCAGCTTTCTGTGCTCTGTAGCACTGCTGCAAAAAGGGCATCAGATAACATGGGGAGGAGCTGCTGCAGGAACACCACTTCCAGCTGGTGTTCTGGATGTCCTCCAGATCACAGTTGCGGTTGGTTTAGCATTAGACCTGTGCCTTCTACCTTTTCCCACCCAGGACTAGCAGCAGCCTAGAGCAGGCAATTCCACCATCCTAATTAGTTAATTAATTAGTTCCCAAAAAATCCTGATATCTTGATAGTATATTCTTAATAATACCTGATAGATCTTGATAGTATATACCTGATACCTTGATAGGTTATCAATGATAACTTATTTTTTAAAGTTATCAGCTAAAAAATTATCCCTAAGAGCAAAAAAAAAAATCATATTTGCAACTCACTGTTGTTTAATTTACTAGTAGCATAAATTCAAATTAGTTGATTGTAAAATATTCACAAAATAGTGACTGAAAAGGGTTGCAGTAGTTTCAGGGACTCTCAATTTGTACAGTGTACCTGTTTGTTCTGGCCCTCTTGTATTATCTAACCTACACTCTTGAATTTTGAAGCAAATTGTAGTTAATGATCTTCAAATCGCAGGTTGTGTATTGTTTTCTATGCATTTGATTCTCAGAACAGTAAAGTTCCAACCCTGTCAGGATACTGCATGGAAAGAAACAAAACTATAACAGGCACTGGCTTTGTTCAGGAATACTTAAATGTGAAGTTGTCCTTGAAGGATATTGTGGTACTTAATGGAAAAATAATCAATTATAGTATTTATTTAATCCCTTTATCAGCATAGGATTTTCTTCTTTGAAACTTTTTTAGTCCAGCTGTCCCTAAAATTGGCAGAATTTCCCTACTTCCTTCAAAGGTTTCTCAAAAATATGAAAATATTCACTGAAGTCAACATTATGAACCCTATACCTGAGATTTAAGAAATGTCTTAAACAGCAGAGAAGACTTGTAATATTTAAAAATAAAATCTGTGTCTATTTAGTGTGTAGGCATGTCAGTTTTTGCAAATCATTTTGCAGTTGTTCAAATATGATATCTTATAATGGACTGTTGGTTTTAGAGTTCTATGACAAAGGTGATTTGGACTATGGAAGTAACAAGCCTTACATAAAGGGCCAATATTACAGAATTGATGCTATGTATATGCAAAACTGAGCAACTGGCCTTAAAATGCCAAACCTTTGTTTGCTTCACACTGTCGACCAAAATGTCTAAATTAGGGAATGTAGAATTTCTTTTCTGTTTAAAAACCTCAAAGGATTACCTTAACTATACTGAGAAAGTGTTATATAGGGATTAGACCTAAATATTGTCCTTTCACTCAAAAAAGAGAGATAAATTTTCATTTAGAGTAATTTTGACTCAGTGCACGCTCCTGTCTACCCTGACTGCATCACTGGAATTAGTTGTGTGTATAGGCTAACACATGATTTATCCTAAAGAAATTTCTCTTACTTGTTGCTTCCCATAGCAACAACGGAGAGAGAAAAAATACAATAATGAAAAAATAAGTAAGGTAAAACATTATGAGAAGCTGGAGAAGCTGTGAAGGAGGGGTATTATTTTATCTTTCTTTGTATTTTTTCTCAAATCTGCTGGGTTTTATGGAATCATCCTTCCCAGACATATGCCAAATCTCAGCATAAGCTAATGGATAGTGAGTGTCAAGAAACCAGGCAGCCTACTGTTGTCCCTTTACCAAGGGAGGGACATTTATATCAGATTGATGCTGGTCTATCTTGCTCTCTGACACCCTGAGAGTCTCCAAGCTATTCTAGTTCCTCATTCTCTTTACTGTGAGGAAATTTTCCTGGTGTCTAAGATGAGTCCTTCTCTTTCCAGTTTAAGTCCTAATGCTTCTCTCAATATGATAAACAATTTGTGTTCTTTTTGCTGACCCTTTTGAAGTACCTGAAGACAGATATCACATCTGTCCCTTAGAATTGTGTTCTTTAGTCTAAAAATCTTCAGTTAATTCAATCACGCTTGTTTTCTAGATCTCTTGGTTCACCTTTTATCTCTGGCACTAACCCCTATTTTTTTTATGTTCGTTCTGTCCTGCATACCTACTCCACTTTCACCAGCTTTTGGATCATAGTTTAGTATTTTCTTTGCCACATTGACCATCTGAGGCTTCATTATCTCTACATCATTGTCTTCACAATACACATTTTGAGTAGGTTTTATATAATATTCCTAACTGCCTTTTGCCCAAGGAGCTAAGCTGAAATACTTATTTGAATGAGAAGCAGCTCTGTTGAATTAAGAAGCTCTCCTGCAGAAAAGTTGAGGAGGGTTATGTAATATGAAGTTGTCATTTCCATCTTTTTAAATAATTTAAAGGTATAAAATGGTATCTCTGTTGCAAATCTTCTTAGAGGGGATAGCTAATCATAAAGTAATACTGTAAATTTTATAGCACCCTGCTGGATTAGATCTACAAAATTATTCATTTAAAAAGGATAAAGAAATTCATTACAAGAAAACAGGCTTTTTTCTAGGTTGTCTATGAGACACAAAGCTGGGATATTGACAGCATGGCTTTAATTCTTTCAAATTCTACCCAGTTTGAAAATAAAAATCCCACACTACAAAACCTATCACTTCCTGCATTCACAAACCTGTCAGGTTTTATGAGGGTGGATAAAACTCCTTAAAAACTTGCCAAAGATTAAGATGAATCTTTTAAAGGAAAGGTTAAACCAGTCATAAATTTAAAACACCTTCTGTGGTTTTTATCGCAAAACAACCCGTAAGGGGTTTTAACTTTGTCCAGTAAATAGTCCTGGTGAAAGTCGGGGGTGTTTGTCTTACTGAGCCTCTTGAGTGCAGTTGGGAACATTAACACCTGTGTTCATCCCTAAGCTGGAAGGTAAATTTTCCAAATGCTATATTCAAGCTGATCAGCAATGCTCATCTTTCTCCTTTTGTGAATGCATCTTTTACTCTCCTGTGCTGAGTAAATCAGTGCATTTGGAATCTGAAGCATGTTTAATGGTCCCTTCATTTTCATTCCAGACACTGGATATTATTTTTCCCTTTGGTGAAGCTGCTATTTACTGACATTGCAGCTGTGCTTAGAAGACGCAGTCAAGAGTCCAGGCTTTGCTGAAATAGTGTCTTGTGCAGGAGCCACTCGCTGAGGGCTTCTGCACGTTGTGAGGACAGCTGAGTGCACAGCACAGGGAATATGCTGGGGACCAGGTGTCTGCAGCAGGATTCCTGCCTGCTCTGCAGTACGGAAGAAAAGTTTAAGACAGGCAGTGAATGATCAAAATAGAACAACAGATCCACAAAGATAAAGGTCACCTACATCACTTACAGTATGACTAACTTGCAGAAGGGCTAGCCCTAAACAAACCATGAAGTTTTAAAATAAGACAAACTGAGCTTATTTTTTACCCTTGAATTATTCAACTTTTAGGATTTAAAGGTGCTCTCTATAGTTATTAACATCAGTGACTTTTTAGGAGGGTGGGAATTGCTAATCTGAGATTCTTTCTTAAGTCTCTAACTGTAAAGACCTGGGGCTTTTTAAAAACTGAAATATGGTGTTCATGATAAAACAGTAGAAATCTGCAATGCTTTAATGAGATATGTACATTTTTAGTGCCGAGTGAAACTTCATAAATGCCAGTACTTCCAAGAAAATCCATAGTGAACCTGGGGAGAGGGAAATTACCCTGAGAAGTTTGTGACATTTTGTTGGAATGGGGTTTTCAGTTACTTCTGTCTACTTGTGGTGAGAATGTTGCAAACTGAAAGGTTAAGAGAAGGGGATTAAAACTCTCTGTGCAGTACAGTATCACACAACTCCATAAAGCTCCAACCACAAGCAACCACGAAATAGGAGCAATGCCTAGATCTGCAATACAGCTCTGCCCAGCTTCATTAGTCATGTCTGCAGAGAGGATTTATTATTTCAGATGCAAAGCCATGTTGTCCCTGTGCTGGTGTGTCAGCTTGAGCAGTGCCAGCCCATTCAAGGCTTGCTTCTGACTCTTTGTGCCATGCTCCATCAAGAAGTATGGACATGGCCTGCAGCCCAGCCCTGCCCTTTGCACAGTCAGAGGTCCCATCCTCAAAGTCATGTCCTCTCAGGTAAGGGTAGGATCAACCCAGTGTCAGGGAAGCGCTGGATTCGAGGTTTTCTCCCCAGAGCTCAGTGAGGTTAAGTGATGCAGAGATGTGCTTTTATGCACAGCAGATTTCAGGATCTGTGATTTTTAATGTTGTTTCAACTACCTGACATGGAGGATGTGGAATAGATAATCTAAGTAGAAGGTGTCAATGTCAAACAAATGTAAGGAAAACACTAAATTCTTCCTCTAGGAGAATTACAGGTGCTTTACAATACTCCACTCAGAATCACAACTGCTAGTGTGTGTGTTATTAGGCTCTGAATTTCAATGTTAAGGAAACTATTTTCTTATTCCTTTGTGTGGTTAATGTTGTGTCTCTTTCCTTTACCCCTGTAGTGATGGCTGGGCAGACAGGTATGATGTGACAGAAGGGTACCAGAACGAAGCTGTCGGTGGGATAACAATAAAGCTGCAGTCTCCAGATGTGAAATGGTTTGATGATTACTACCTGCAGCTTCGGCCAGAAACCAATCATCGAAATCCATGGTTTCAGGAGTTTTGGCAGCACAGGTTCCAGTGCCGGTTGGAAGGTTTTCCTCAGGAGAACCCTAAATACAACAAGACATGCACAAGTAAGTGAATTTATTATTTCTGCTGTGTGAAACA
This sequence comes from Pardalotus punctatus, assembly GCA_013400915.1. Taxonomy (NCBI): domain Eukaryota; kingdom Metazoa; phylum Chordata; class Aves; order Passeriformes; family Pardalotidae; genus Pardalotus; species Pardalotus punctatus. Next base: position 102,696 of record VZTX01006726.1, read on the forward strand.
AGGTGACTGAAGGTCTGGTGTAAACAGCTCATGTTGGTCTGAAGCAGCATGGTCTGGTGAAATAGTGAGTTGGGTTGGAAGGAAAAGAACTTGTAATTGCTTGCTGTTTCCAAAATGATGAAAATCACAATTTAAAAAGTATTCAGATGTCTAAAGAAACAGATAGTGCTTCAGTACCTAACTGCTCTCTATATTTGAAAAACGTCATGCTACTCCACCTCCATAGGCATGTAAACTTTCAAAAATGCTGCAATACAAAATTAAATGTGCCTTTTCAGAAACAGAGCTAATCATATTGCTTTGGCTCACAAGAGCAATGAGAGAGCTAATACACTAAAAGTTATCAGTTATTTGTGAACTTCAGATAGAAGACTAGATGCTCTGAAAGATGTCATTAGGTTTTCTTTTAGCCATGGGTCATATCAGGATATGCCATTTTGAGTTGATCTTTTTCATTCAATTGCACTAATTTTAGCAAAAACTCCCAAAACATTTTGTCATTTCTGCACTAAAGACAGATGTGGTTCATTTTTCTGGGGTTTTGTTCTTCTTTTTTATATTATTACTTCTGTAAATTGCTCGTTATTTCATGAGATGCCAAGCAGCACTAATGTTGCCTAATGTACTAATTAGTCTGCATGCTCAGTCTTTCTCTTTTTTTGAGTCAGTAGTCCCTGAGCTGGTGATGTCAGTGGAATTACCATTTATCCAGTCCTCTTGGTGTGCAAGGTACAGATTGAGATCTGAGGCAAGAGGCTGTGAACTGGCACCCATCCCTTACCTGCCAAAGGCCGTGGGGACCTGTGGCACCAGTAAAATGACAAGAGACACAGCAGGAACCAACTTCTCAGTGCCCCAGCAAGAAGACCCCAGAATACCTGGAAGGGGTCCTTTGTTCAGGGTCTTTCCTTTGAGGCTAGGAGGATGGCTTCACAAGTCCCTTCTCATTTTCTATAACTCTCTGGGCAAAATTTTAACTATTTGTGGCCCTTGAGATATCACTGATGCAGTGGGTATCCTGGAAGTGCTGGGGGCAAGGTGGTGCTGTGCTTTGTCCAACCATGCTTCTAAACGCCAAGGGATCTTTCCTCCTAAAAATGTCAATATCTTCCACACACCCTCAAGACCAAGAAATGTTTCAAAGGATCAGAGTCTTGGATTTACACAACCCAAATGCCCACCTAAATCCCCCTTAATGATCATGAGTCTTTCTTTTGATTTAAAAAAGGATGCAGAGGAAGTTTGTGACTGAGATGTAAATTGAACTGCGGAACCCCAAAATCTCAGTGTATACCTTCAAAATTCAGCTGGCTTTTCTCCATTATTTTTGTTCTGTTACCCTTCCAACACAGTCTAAGACAGGTTTTATTTGCACTATTGACAGGTGCTGAATATTGAGCAGCAAACCTCATTGATTTCCCCATGATAATATAGATCTGTTTCCTGAGATGTCAGTGCAGGGGCCATAGCTGGATGCAGGCTAATAAAGACCTGGTTTCTACCAGTGTGCCATGTAAAAAACATTTCAATTTGACTTTTCTTAGTTTGTTTTTTAACTCACTTTTTACCAACAATGTGAGAATCTAATTTATGTTTTATATCAAAGATTGGGAACTATGAAATATAAGTGCCTAGAGAGTCTTTTATAAGTACCTAAAATAAAATTTCCCATCACAGAAAATTTATCATAGGGGTGCAGGGAGATGTTATTTTATACATGAAGTCACCCAGTCATGGATATAAGACAACTTAATCATAAAGCTTGAATAGCTTGGCGTGACCAACACCCATGGCTGGAAGCTTTCTCACAAAGAACCACATCTCAAATAGGTTCCTAAAACCTGGGGATGTCAAACACACACAAAAAAAAAAGTGCAAAAATCTAAATCTGCTGATTTGCAAATTATGAATAGAGCAAAAGACTATTTTCTCAAATAGATTGCTCTAATTTTCTTTTCTTCAGTTTTATTGTAATATTCAATGTTGGACCATGATGGCTATAAGAAGCAATTAAATAATGAATGAATTAAAAAATTATTAAAAGAATGAAAACCAGATTATAATAGCTTTAATTCTTTCTTGCTGCTGTAGGGCAAAAAATGTTAATTCACTTGTAGAATTTCCAGGGTTAATAACATTATGCTCAGCAGTCAGTTAAAACTGTCCATTTAGTTAGGGTTTTCACATAGGAAGTTGTTAGTCATTATATTACTAAGGTTTATGCTTTTGATTTTTATCTAGACCATTTGTCAAAATTCATTTAAAGTAAATTCAAAGTTTGGCCTGAAAAATGGCATGCAGATTTACTTAATGACATTTTTTGTGTCATAAGTGCTAAGACACCTATGCTGTTTATCTGATAATAGCTCCAAAACTAGGCAAGGGTGTATGATAAAGTGAAGAAACTTGAAGTTAGACAACTCTGTGAATTAACCACCAAGAAAGACATAAATATATTCACTCTGAATTGCAGGAGTGAGAGATTTTGATGCTGGCAGTTTAAGATCAAAATTAACACAAATTTTTAAGATTGTCATGGAAGTTTTTATTTCTGGCTCATTTCCTATCATCCATATGATTTTGAAAATTATGTTTTTTCAATATGTGTATTTATATTTGTTTTTTCCAAGCACTCAAAGTTTTGAGTCCTAAATTCCCTCAGTTCAGACTTCACAATTTTAAAGATGATTCTTGCTCTCAATGGTCACAAGCATTTCACAGACTGTCCTGAGAGTTTCTGCATGATGATGAATTAGTATTCAGGCTGATTTCACCTGGTAAGAAAACAGGTCTATGTCCTTTAGTTTATCTAATTAAATTCATGCTCTTCTCCAGAAGCTACAGTAAGAAAAAAATTAAAAAACCTCAAACACACTCAAAAAAAAAATCAAGCTAGTGTTTCTCAGGATTACAATTAATGAGATTAAATTTATTGAGAACTATTGGAGAGAAGCCAAAACCCATTTTTTACGTCAAAAGTCAAGCAATTCTTTATTTCTTGGAATAATTATAAAAAGATAAACATAGAGCTGATTGATGTTAATAGATGAGGTCATTATTAAATGAATGTGTCTATATAAAAAGTAATAACCATTATGTTAGTGGGAAAAAAACTTAATTACTCTCTATAATCCATTTGTGTTATCATGAAAACATAAAGAATGGTCAACAATATAACCCAGTTTATTCAGTCAGAAAATAAGCACAGGAATTTATGGCTGAAATCTAAGTAATAACTGACTTCACCTACACACCAGTTATGAATTTAGTTGTTAAAATATCTGCATTTGCTTTGATGAAGCCTGCCTAGCAGAATATTAGGCTATGTTTATCTCTGTGACAGAAAACACATGAAGTTATAAATCATTGAAATCATTGCCAGTGACTTCTAAGGGTTTTTCTCACTTTTCAACATAAATTATTCATAGACAGTTTCAAGGCAGGTATTATTATTAAAGAATACATGATTTAGTAAAATATGCCCAACAAAACTATGAAATCAGCCAAAGAGAATTCAAAAACAATCACAATTTTTTCTCCATTCATTTCTATCAATCACTGAAAAGTTTCCATCCTTTCACGTACACTTAGTTCACACTGAGATGAAAATTTCAGCATTGAGCTCATTTTTCATTTGCAGATTAGAACATACTTGCTTAATCCAAATGGGTGTCACTGCTGTCATTGCTAAATACATTGATTTTCTGCCCAGCTGGAGCACTACAGAAAGTGAGAAGTTCACAGACTTATCTGACTTGATTTTCAGTGCAATCAGTTCCATGCCACAGGAGAGCTGCTAGAAGCCACCTCTGAAGAACAAGAGTCAGAACAAAGAATTCAAAATGCATATGTAAAAGGAGACATGGGATTTTACAAGATTTGGATTTGCTTTCATCTCTGCCACCAGTCAGATATTTTTTTAATATCTAAGACCATAATTCACTGAAAATCTTAAATAGGTGTGCAAGCTGATTCAGATGAGTAACTCCACTCAATGACCAGCTTCAGGTCTCAAAAGGCTAATCTAATCCTTTGGTATTGATTGCCTTTAGAGCTTTGAAAATTAGACATTTATGTGCTTGCTTTCTTTTGATGCCTAAAAGATAGGCTACCTGAAACAGAGGCCAAGACAATTAGGAGTATAAAAGCAGACAGATTTACTCAAGGCCTGCAAAGGCCTTGGAGATACATTCAGGCAAGGAAAGTCCCCTGTCGGGGATTACACCCAAAATGGACAATGGGTCACGAGCCCTTCACCTTTTGTAAGTTCTGTCCCATTAGCAAATTGGCCCTTAATTCTCCAGTCACACCCTCAGATGATGATGTTAACCACCCTGGGCACGATCCCTTTATACCTCGGTAGTTTACATATTTTTGGGCTCTAGGGCAACAAATATGTCCTTGAATCTGTATTCGGAGAGCCTTGTTTTGGCTAAAGATCTTAAAGTCCTCTTAACACTTTCTAAGATGCACAGACCTACAGCAAGCTACAGATACATGAAGAGTAAAAAGCTAGTCATAATGAAGGCTTCACTTTCAGAAAAACTTCCCACCAGACCTCTAATTCCTAGTACTTTTTCATCCTGGTGAGGGTGTTTTTAAAATGCATCTTAACACAGAGCAGAAACAAAACCCAACATAAGCTAATTATGAGGGGAAGCTCTGGCTCAATGGACAGTAGTGGAAAAAAACAAGTCCTCGAAGTCACTAGAAGTGGAAGCATATTGATTACATTTATCAGTCTGTTAAATTACTTGTTTTGCCTGCACTGCTAAGTGAGATATTATTTTTCCCATGCTGTGCAAAAGCCCGAGGCGCAGACGGAACAGCATTTTTTATGGTGATACTCAAACACAGAGCAACTCCAGAATACACATCCAAAGTATCTGTGATCTAAGTGTTAGACAAGAAAAAGTAAATAAATAAAGGCTGATGCAGCTGAAGCAGTGAAGTATCTTACTTTGATTGGCAGAGGTTACAGACTTAAGAAAAAAATATCAGTTTCAAGTATAGGGACAGTGGGAACAAGAATCTGGAGGGAGGAGATAGGTTACATGTTCAGGTACTTACAGCAGGGTCCTGACATTAAATACAGTGGTTCAAAACAGTGAGGGAGAAAACAAAGGGGAACTGTGGAGGCTGGGTCATCACAGACAAAGGTCAGCCACCAACAAGGCCCGGAGGACGCTGAAAGTGAGGAAAGCAACTTATGTGTGACATGGCTGGGAACAAGGACCCAGTGACAGGGTTTATAGGGAAGAAGAACATACAGTGATGTACAGGTGTCCTGGTTACAGCTCCCAAGAAAAGGAGATTTGCAGCAGCATTCCGAATGTATCTTAGCAGGATGCACAAGTCCCAAATTCCATTCATGATTTAACTGTGTGCCTTCTCTGAGATAAAAGTGCTTTTTCTGGGGGTGCAAATATTCTCATAAAAGGATGACCAATATGTCTCCAAGCAATTTAGAACAGGATTAAGAATGAATGAGTTTATTTGCAGAAACTGAGGTTAGGGACATTTGGGATAAATACAAGAAAAGTTTTGCAGTTTAAGGTACAAAAGTGCACTTAAAATGAAAGTGCAAAAAATAGGTACCTGTTTGCTGAATCTCATCTAGTACCAGCTATTTTTAATGAGGACAAAAGGACACACAGAAAGTCTTAGAATTTCAGATGAACAGAAATTTGGTTTAACAAATGGCCCTTTTGGGTTTCCAGACAGAATGATGGAATAAAACATGACAGTCTTGTCTTTTGCACTGCAACATGCAAATCTGTTGATTAAATGTAAGCTCAAATGCCAAAATTTGCTTAATCAGAACTCAGCCAACAAAAAAGTGCTGTAAGAACAGAAGGGTGTTTTCTGTATTTCAAGGAACGTGTCACATTTAAACATCATATTCCTCAGACTTAGCATTCCTATACTTTTATTTTTAGATTGCAAATAAAACAAATATAGTGAAAATTAATTTCTGTTTTTTAAACAGTGAATTAGAAAGCATTTTACTTCTCCTGAATAAATCCTGTGTGTCATTCAGTTTGATATTCATGCTTGGGCATTGGCAAGCTGAAGTGTGGTCCATCCCTCATTTTTATGCCCCACATTTCAGACCTGGAACTCAAACACTGTTATTACTACTTTTACAGTGATGCTGGGTCAGATCCAAAAATTTCCAAAGGAAAATCAGCTGTAAGGCATAAATCCAGATCTGAATTTTCTAGCAGCCTGATATAATCTGAGCCAGCAGCCCACACAGACATGCTACTATTTTTTTTACTCAAAGAAGCAGTGTGGCACTAAGAACTGCTATATGCTTTGGTTTATATTTTTGAAAGATTTTTTGATATAAATTGATCCTGATATTTACCCACCTGTAACTCAAACACTTTAATAGCTCGAGTGTTCTCATTGTTGTTACAGAATTCATCAAACTCCTCCAAAATCTGACTACAAAACTACATTTATTTTTCCTTCCCTTTATGTTCCCTAACTTCTTCCTTCAACATATTAGATGTATGTGATGATATACCTAATGTGACTTTCTTCTTTATATTACAATTCCTTTTCCCACTGTCATTCTGAGCCTTGAAAACTGTCTGGACCATGTCTCTCTAGCCTTAAAAAATAAATTATAAGTAAATTTATTCAGATTATATACATTTCTAATTTGATGTATGATTTGGAGAAGCTCCTGCCATTCTTTTCTCTCAGCAGTTCAACTTCCTATATGTATTCAAATACTTCATGTTTGCAAATACAGAGAGTTTTTTGCCACCATTTAATGTGCTTTTGCATCTTTTGCAGTTGTGCTTTGTTGCAACTCATGACCAAAAAGCTGAATTTTGTAGTGAAAGAATAACACCATTGTTAAGAAAATGAAAATAGGTATCTATTTACTTACGTCCTCCTAGGACTACTTGTTGCTGTTACTCTTTGTACTGATTATACTGACCTTGATGAGAGAAGCCAGACTGCCACTATTTTGTGGGCACCCAGGGATGCAGGTCAACATCTTGTCAGATTTGTGAGAGCTCTGAGAATGTCTTGGACACGCAGGCTCAAATAGACGTAAAACACCAAAGTCAACTAAGTACTCAGAAAAAAAACCATTTTGAAAGTCCTCTCTGCATTTTAGGACACTGAATTTGGTCTCTCAGTCATTCTCAACATTTTGGTGCCATTCAACATGTAAAGTGTAACAGTGCTGGTATTGGCTTTCAATTGAGAAAAGCGAAAGTTAACACTGAGCAAAAGCATTGGATGAGTGAATTGCATCAGACGGTATTTCCTTGTCAAATTTCAAAAATGTTCCACAGCAGCATTGAAATGGGTCATTCTTTTTTTCTTATGTCAATAACTCTGAAAAGCTTTGTTTCATGTTTTTTAATTACCTTCACATTGTTTCAGTTTTATGCTATGTGTTTTGCCTCACATTAAAATGACATTTCCCAGGGCAAAAGGATATTTGAACTGCATGAAATTTCCCACAGAGCAAAAAATCTCTTCAGTCCGAGAGCCTGTAATAAATTAAAATAGGAAAAGAAATAAATAAATAAACTACTGCAATTGATTTTTTTAGCAGAAAAATACACCCAGAACCTTACAAATAATATAGAATTGAAAATCACTTTATCACTTCACATTGTTTTGATTGAAAGCTCTGATAACAAATTTTGGAAAAATCAGTCTTTTTTCGTGTCTTTAAACGATTATATTTGAATTAGATATGAACATTTTGCTTTGCCTTGGTTCACATGTATAGCCTTTCCTTCATTTTATAAGACACAATGCATTTCTCCAGTGTAGAGATGTGCATGTTTCTGGGGTGACTGACTTGGTGGCATGTCATCCAGAGCACACAGATCCAGGCAAAGTTACACATTTGTTCCCAAGGAGCACAACAGGGGTGGCATGGACCCACTGACAGAGTTAAGTCACACCTTATATCCTTCAGCAGACACTACCATGTCTTTGTTGGAAAGATTAGCCTGTTTCCTGATTCTTTTCTAAGAAATTCTCTAAGGTAAAGGAAAAAAAAATAGGAAAACACATTAGCTGGTGGACTTCAAGTACTGTGAGCAGAATGGGATGTGGGACATATTTACTAGCAAAACTAGAATTAATTTCTGTCAGCCTCTTGTCCCTCAAAACAAAAATTAGCACAAAGAATCACTGAAGTTTTTAGTGGCATATTTATGGAAATTGTGTAGAAACTAAATTGTGATATAATCATGGTAGAACATTATGAAATAATTGGAGGCTGTAGGATATGCCTGGGGTTTCCATCATAATGTCTCTTATGACTTTGTCATAAACAACCTTTTGATCAATGAGATATCTAAAAATAATAATAATAAAAAAGAAACACTACCCTTCATTTCAGTGTTAAACTCATTGCAGAGGAAACAAACTCCTCTGCACTTTGAAAAAAATATCCTCCTGTATTGTGTCTCATATTTTGTTCTCTTATTTCTCCTCAGGGAATGAAATAAGGGGGTTGAGGGACTGCCTGGAATGTAAATTATTTTCACTCTTCCTTTTACCCTTTTCTCATTCTTTAAAATGCAAAGTATTGTCATCTTTGAAAAAGTTAGAAAGCAGAAAAAGCATATTGAACCATGGTAATTTTGCACTCTTTAACATCCTTTCTTGATGAGGCTTTGTAGTATCACCAGCTGGCAAGCAGAAAAAATTGTATTTCATCTTCCTTGAGGGTAAAAAGCAGGGGGGAAAAAAAAAGAGGAATGACAGGTTTTACATCAAAAATCTGTGAAATAATAAATTCTATTGAAGAATGCTTATTTTCATGCTAAGTACTAGAAACAACAGAGAAATCTCAGAATTGCCTGCAAAGATGTGGGTTTGGTTTGTTTTCTTTTTCCGTATTTGGAAGGAGGGGGTCAGTCTTGGAAGGGCTATTTTATTAGTCTCACCGGTAGCTAGGACCACCAGTGCTGGGTGCTGCTGGAGTAGCTCTGGAGCACGGAAGCAGTCCAGAGCTGGCTCACCATGCACAGGGACCAACAGCATCCATAAGCGCTTTCTTGGATCACTGCCCATGAGTACACTAATTGTTTCTAAATAGATCCAAGGAATTAACCATTGTTAGCTGAAATCACTTTCTTGGTGAAAGAACATTTCTTTTTCATCATCTACATATTTGTGTGTGTCGTGGTTTGACCCTGGCCAAATGCCAGGGACCTACGACGTCTGCTTTCCATGCTCTCTCCTGCTGCATTTACGCAGAGGAGAGGACTCAAACTAACACAAACACACTGAACTCATGAGTTGAGATGAGGCAGTGATGGGGAGGGGACGTACGAAAAATATGAGCAAACAGGTGAGAGACTTAAGTTGCAAAGTGATTTATTAACCTAACAAAGTCGGAGGATAAATGAGAGGTAAAAATAAGCTCTTAAGACACCATTTCTTCACTCATCCCCCTTCCCTCTTAAGACACTGTTCCTCAGCTCACCCCCTCCCCTCCTTCAAACAACCAACAGCTCCTGGTGGGGGGCAGGGTATGGGGTTTTTCCTTAGTCAGTCCATCACCACAATTCTTCTGCTACAAACACTGTTTCTCTCCTCACCCCTCTCCCTCTTAAGACACCATTTCTCAGCTCACCCCCCTCCCTCTTTCACACAACCAACAACTCCGGGGTGGGGCAGGGTATGGGGGTTTCCCTTTGGTCAGGGTCAGTCCACCAGGGAGAAGAGTCCTCTACTCAGCCATGGGGTCCCTCCCACGAGAGACAGTCCTCTGAGAACTTCTTTGGCGTGGGTCCAATCTCACGAGCAGCAGCCCGGCCGAAATCTGCTGCAAACACGAGTGCTTGTCCATGGGGTGCAGGCTCCCGAGCCGAGGCCAGGCTGTTTCCATCCCGGGGCCAAGGCCTTTCTCTCTCGTCCACAGCCTTTGCAACTCTCAGTCTCTGCTGGGACTCCCACTGGATCACAGCTTCCTCCAGGCATCCCCCTGTTCTTCTGGCGTGGGCACCTCCCCACGGGCTGTGGGTGGATCTCTGCACCCCCCTGGACTCCATGGGCTGCAGGGGGACCACCTGCTCCCCCCATGGTCTTCACCACGGCCGGCAGAGGGTTTTCAGCTCCGGCGCCTGGAGCACCTCCTCCCCCACCTTCTCCACTGACCTTGGTGTCTCCATGTTGTTTTCCCTCACATATTTTTACCTCCTCCTCCTCCTCTGGCTACAAAGAAGTGCGTGCACCCATTGTTTTGATTTCTTCTTAAATATGTTTTCACAGAGGCGTAACTAACATCTCTACTTGGCCCAGGTTTGGCCAGCAGCATGTCCATCATCTTCAGAGCCATCAGAGAGTGGCTCTGCTGGACAGGGTGAAAAACTTCCAGAACCTTCACACAGGACACACAGGAGCCATCTTTGTGCCCCTCCCTACCCACTAGCAAAAACTGGGCCAAGTAAAACCACCACAGTGTGCTTTGGAGATGTGACAACAGAAGAAGAACAAATTTGGATGAAGAGTTTAGTGCTGTAGTCTCCATGGAGTTAATCATAAAATAAAGTCATAGAATAGAATGGTTTGGTTTGGAGAGGAAAGGACTTTAAAGATCATACAGTTTTAGTCCCCCTGCCCTGGACAGAGACACCTTCCACTAGACCAAAACCCCATCCAACCTTGAACACTTCCAGGGATGGAGCATCCACAAATACTCTGGGCAACCTGTTCCAGTGACTCACCACCTTCAGTTTCTTCCTAATATTTAATCTAAACCTGACCTCTTTCCATTTAAAACCATTCCCCTTTCTCCTATCACTTTGTGCCCTTTTGATAACCTCAGCATAGATTCATAAATAGGTTAATATATTCCAAACACTGCCATCACCATTTAATTCATCCATGCCATCTCTCCGTGTCATAATTAGCTGGTGTCAGGAAAGGTTCTTGACTAAAGACAGCACTCATGGATCAATAATAACAATAAGAATACGTGTTAGAGTTCCAGCAACAGCAATATGCAAGAACTTTTAAGTGAACAATGTGTTTAAGGCTACCTAAATCTTAACTGTTGCAAAGACAAATTTAAAATATTTTTGCTTCTTTTTTTTCTGTTGAGTAAGAGACTACCTTTAAGCTTTGTATTCAAGCTTGTCTTAAAACCACTTGTAGGGTTACTGAGGTAAGTAAGTTATTTATATGCTTCAAGTCTGATGTGCCAAAGTACTTTGGGAAATCGGCTGAAAATCACTTTCAGGCTTGGATTTGTTGTTTTGGTTTTATTTTAAAATGTTGTTATTTTTTAAGTCTCTACTATTCTATACTATGGAGATAATTTTTTTTGTCTTAGTTTTTGAGATGTTTTCTGAACTAGACAATCTTGTAGTACTATAAACTGACCTTGGCAGGCTGGATTTGCCCCTATATAGCAAGTGAGGCAATTAATATCTCACATGAATGTGTTCTCCAGCTGCAAGAAGTATATTAAAATTCTCACAACAGCTAATTCCCTCATAACTCCATTGACAATTGCCAGCCGCTTCAGAGCTAGGAAGAGCTAGGCAGCCTCATTATAAATCATCAGGTGAACAGAGTGAGGTTCAGTGTTAAAAGAAAATCAGGATAATAATTCCATAAAATTGAAAGACAAAGCCAGGTGGAGAGTAAGAATTAAGAATTAAGTTATTAGATTTTTAAGCAATCATATGCAATAAAGCAGCTGAAATATTGTTTTATGATAAATACTATTGCCAGTGCAAATCTGATTCATTCTAATGGCTACTATAATTAACTGCACGGTGTGTGAGCTGCTAATTTTGTGGATGAATAATTGGTTAAACCAAGTTTTGTGTATTCCAGCATAATACGCTTGTTCAATTTTCCACTTAATTTCAATTAATATGGGTTTTACATGTACTCTACTGTTGCAGTTTTTATGCTTATTATTTTTAATTAGAAAAAAGCAATACCTTGGTAGAACAGAACAAATGAGCAGCACTGTGTGTTTTTTCCAAGTTTTTTTTTTCCATTAAGATACTTCAAGTTCATATTTCTTAACCTTCCAAAATGTTAATCCCTGCTCCTGAGGTTGACTGGAAATGGTGATGCCAGCTTCCACATCAAACAGAAGGGAAAAAGGATGTCTCAGTTCTCTCATTCACTTACTGACCTCTGCCCACTGTTTTTCAGGTCCAACTATGTATTTTCCTACCCTTCCTGATGTTTCTAGTGCTGCAATATATTTTAATGATTAGAATTGCGGGATGATGTTCTTGTTCACCAAAAAAGTTTGTGTTTGTATGTAGTCATACCTGTTTTATGATGGATCACCCGCTGGAGATCCTTACTCATTTCCTCTGAAGGTGCTTACGCATCAGACTGGGCTCTTATCTTCTGGATGGATATTGTTAAACTAGATGAGTGCCACACTGAGAGCCATATATTAGTCTTCACTTCATTAAAAAAAAAATTGCCTGTGCCTCAGTCTTCTCATGGCATAAAATATTTCTCAGATTGTGCTGCCTCTGCAGCTCAGCTCACCATCCCTGCCCCTCACCAATGCCTCTGTGGGAGGCAGACTCTCAAGGAGTGGACAGGTTTTTTGCATTCACTTTGCTCTGGGCTGCCCACACAAGGAGATCCCTAGCTCCTAGGGTTGCTGCTTGGTTGATAAAAGGCAAGAAAATGTTCTAATAGAGGTCTTTGTCTGTCCTCCCTCCAGAGCCAAATCTTTCTAGGTGTTGTATAAATTTCCAGCACCATTGATGCAGTTTTATCTCTGACTCTTTTAGCTTCCCCAGTATTAAAAATCTTGTGGCCAGAGTGCAGCTGGGAGCTTTGCTGATGATATGTCAGGAAGAAAAACCTACTCTTCCTTAGCTTTCCTGGTGCTGTCAACCAAGAAAATCTCTGTTAGTCACAACAGTGGGTTATAAAAAATAAAGGCCTTAAAGGTGTTGCTGAATGAATTTTTATTGTGCATTTCACAGAAGCATAAATAGAGAATAGAAATGCAAACCTTACGTTTTAAAAGCCAAAAAAAGTAAGATTTATCAATTCTGGCTAAGCAGAGTAATTGCCTAACCCACATCGTCAAACTCTTCACAGGTATTTTAATCTATTCATCTGTATCGTATCATTATCCTCACTTCATAGAGAGGATCAAGAGATGCAGAAGGAGGAGAGTTATTTGGGGGAACTTTTGGTGTAGAAAAGGAGCGATGCTTAGGTCAGTCTGTTTGCACAGGATTAGTTCCATGTCTTTGAAACAAATGTATTTTCACAGAATTATAGAATGGTCTGGACTGGAAGATACCTTAAAGATAATGTAGTTCCAATTCCTCTGCCATGAGCAGGGACACCTTCCACTAGACCAGGCTGCTCTGCACCCCCACCCATCCTCTCCCTGAGCACTGCCAGGGACGGGGTATCCACAGCTTCTCTGAGCAGCAAAGTTCACTGTTTTTCCACAAGGGGAACTTCTTTAAAAGATCCCTAGAGAATAAACCTCATATTAGCATTTACACCTCAGCTAAGATTTCTGAATTTTTGGAGAGATTTCTGCAGATGGAGAGAAGTTTCTGGATTCCCCAAAACATTACATTATAATACCCATGGCTCATGCCTTGCAAATGCACATGAAAGAGCAACAGTCAAAAAACAACATATGTGAGGTGAGCTGATGAGCTGCACAGAGAAATGTATCTCCTGGATAATAAAATATTTAAGGAGAACCACCACATTCATTTCTTTGTTTTCACTCTAACATGGTCAGTGTGTGCACCAATAAAAAGATCTGTTATGGGCTGTTTAAGACACTTAAAAATACTTTTCTACTATTAATAATTAAGCCACCAGCAGTTGTCTGAAGATAGTTTTCCAGCCGTATCCGCTAACCCTCCCTTTGTTCCCTGCTAGGTGACATGACCCTGAGGACGCAGCATGTTCAGGACTCCAAGATGGGTTTTGTAATCAATGCAATCTACTCGATGGCCTATGGGCTGCACAACATGCAGCTGTCGCTGTGCCCAGGCTACGTGGGCCTCTGTGATGCCATGAAGCCCATAGATGGTCGGAAACTCCTGGAATCCCTCATGAAGACGAACTTTACTGGGGTCTCTGGGGACATGATCTTGTTTGATGAGAATGGTGACTCGCCAGGAAGGTAATGTTGACATTTGTCAAACTGTTTAATAGCAAAGATGCTAATGATACATAGTAGATATGTGCAGATTTGACATCAGACCTAAGATCTCATACTCCTAGTTTCACATTTCCTGATTTCTGTGCTTATTTTTCAAAAATAGGTGTGGATTTGGGTTGGTTTTTTGTTTGTTTATTTGTTTGGGGTTTATTGTTTGTTTGTTTGTTTGTTGTTTTGGTTTTTTTTCAATGTGCATTTTTTATGGTATTTCAAGTTAATGATGTGGACTTTCAAGTATAAAAGCTTCCTGCATGAATTTATATTGTTGTCTGTACCATTTAAAAGTATTATTATTGAAAGCAAACCATCAGACCTTTATGTTTATAGACCATGACATCCATGACAACCCATTTCTCTCTTTATTTGGGTGTTTATGTATTTGATTGAGCTACAAACAACTATAGCAGACATAGCTCTTTTATTAGGAAAGCTAGAACAATATCAGAAATATTGTATTGACCTATCTGGGATTTATTTCATCAGAATTATTATAAACCTGCTTACATATCTTCCAAATGAAACCTTTCCACTCGCATAACACACTAAGCTATCAATTCATACTCTGCTGCTCTAAGCCAAATTGAGTTTAAACAAAGCTTATTTTGCTAGTAACATACATACATATGTATACATACACCTATGAAATATGACAAGTTTTTCTATGACATACGTATCCATATAAATGCATATTAAAAAGAGTCATGAAGTGGGGATTTCTCTGGGTTGCTGCCTACTGAATTTTCAGAGGATGAACAGCAAGTGTGATAGTATTCAAAGTATATTTATTCCCTATATTTCAATGGGTTTCCTCTCTTGTTCACTGCTTTTGCTCCAGTATTGTTTGAGATAGCCCTTCATGCCCATATTTTTGGAAGGTTTTTAAACATCTTTGTTATGGTACAATATACATGGATGACTAGAGGGAAAATTTATATCCTGTACGGTCATTTAAATTTTGTCTTCTCCCACTAATGTGAATGGAAAGCATTAACTTCCTAGTAGAAATAGTTAGGAAAATTTAGACTCATTGGTCAAAATATTTTGACATTTCCAAAAATTTCTGTGATTTCAAAACTGATTTTTTTCTCATATTATTTGCAAACCTGTAAAGTAAGCATTCTCCCAAAAAGCAAGCAGGACAGCCACCTACACAGCAGTCTGTGTCTGTTTCTGGAGACACAAATTTTCAAATTCTTCAAATTCAAACTCTGAGGAAGGGCACTGTGGGCTGGTGGGAGAACTCAGGCACAAACTGTCAGAAACCTAGGAAAATTTCAGATAGAAATTTAAGAGTCTTTTAGCATGAGCAAGGCTGTCTTCTGCTAAATGTTTCTACTTTTACAAGTTGCTGAATTTTGAAGAAAAGGGTTGAGTCTGAATTTTTCTGACCAAATTATTTTTTAAATACTTGTCTCAGACTTTTTGCAAGGATTTCTTTTAGGTTTTGATGGTGTTCAAGTGCAGTGGACTGCATAATGTGTGGCCTGCCACAAACAAATATGTGACATGACAACACCAGTAACTATATCTAAATATTGCAAAGAGATCTTTTGATTTACCTTTTCCTCATGTTGTCATCCTTAGCAATAATAATTCAACACCATTTGTTGCAAGGAATTTAATTTAATATCTTGGATATTTTTAAATTCTTAGAAAGATGATGAAGAAATTAGATCATGTACAGTCATTTGCTCAGTCACAATAGGACAAAAGGATTCCACTGAAGAGCATAGGGACAGTATGTTGAATGTGCACCTCAAGATAAGCCAGCTTTAGGAAAGTCCAGCTTCCCTAGATTTGTGTTGTATTGGAGTCGACTCACACTAATGAACTGTATGGTTACAAAGCGGTTCCAGAATTTGTTTTCTTCTGAATCATAGTTCTTTGTTCCCTCTTGACCAATAATAGTCACATCATTTAATCCAGTCTATGTGCTTAAGTCAGACAACATTGAGTCAAAACTTACTCTCTCATGATTAAGAAGATTTTATAGGAAGTTCTGTTTCTAATATCCAAGTTTTAAGTAGTGTATAGTCTTTTAAGCACTGTCAAACACTATTTGCGATAGTTTGGAGATGGTGCAGTCATACTGGAACAACTCATCTGCTCTGTACACTTGCAGTGATAACTGCATCTTCACTTTGTAAAACAGGAATTTAAATCCTCACAGCTGTACCGTGGTGGTGGTGTTAAGCAGGAAATCAGAACATAAAAAGCCTTTCTGACCTAGATATTTCAGGATTTTGATGTACAGCAAAAAGGTTTTGATATTATACAACAGATGATTAATCCTACAAGATGCTTTGAATTCTGGCCCTATTCCAAAGTCCTTTATGTGTATGTTGAGTTTTAAGGAGACAGTCTAGTGTAGGGCTGGTTTTATGTGAGAGAGGAAACATGGTAAAAAAACAAATTAGTATGGAAGCCATGATTCCTCAGGAAGATAACAACTATCTGTAAATACTATCAGAACTCTAAAGAAGAAATTGAAGAGGCAAGAACAGGCAAGAGAAAAACAAGATACTGATGTTTTGACTGTGTTACCAGTAGAATATGTATTCTCAGCAACTGTATGGCACTTCTGTTTTGAAACAAGTATGTTGCACAGTGATTAGAGCACTGCTGGAAATGTGCTATTGTACCATCTGGTCTCTCCTATCCTAAAGTGACAAACTGTCCCTGTATTATCTCAAGGAACCTCCAGGGAACCAGTGACTCATGAACCTCCACCATAGCAATGGACTTACTGAATCTGGCTATTTCTACCCATCCATCAATGCTGTTCTCCACAGACAAGAAAGATGAGACTTATTGAGACAATATTATATTAAATTTGTTAAGTTCCTTTCCAGTATTTCCCTTGGGATATATGCATGGAACTACTACTGGGGAGATCATTGGTTTACATTCTGTGGCCTATTAAGCACTGGAGTGATTTTGTTTGTCTGTCCATGAGACCCTAAACTGAAAGCTTTAACAAAACTATACTCACAGGTGTGTTTCAATGTCCTGAAAGAAAATGCTGAATAATGGCTCTACCGTGGCTTCTGGGATAAATTTTTGGTTAGTCTGTTTAATACTTGACAAAATGTTTCTTTGCCTGTGAACCTCAGAAAAAAGTTGGTTTATAACCATGCACAAAAGTCAGTTTCTTTGGGATTGTGCTTGTGTTAACTACATTCAATTAATTTGTGTCACTCTGGCATTCATATCTCCAGCTTTGAGGAGGTCATTGTCAAAGCTGTAGACATTTCCTTCTTTATACAAGCTGGAAAGTGAAATATTTCAAAATCCAGAAATATCATAAATTTTTCATTCTACTTGTGCTCATTTCTTCTTCTTTGGCAAGACTCAAGAACAATACATGTAATATCACATTATCCATTCAGTCAGACTCCACTCATTTCCTTTTGGAGCTTGCTTGCAGTCCTGATCCTGACCTGGGTGTGATTTTGGCATTGAATCCCTGCTGTACCATAGTTTCCCCACTGCGACAGACTTTTTCTTGATGCAAAGCATCCTGAGATCCATAGACAGATAATATTATAAAACAGTTTTACTGTAATTTTTTTATGCCTGCATGGGGAAAGTGCTGATGTTAGATATAGTATGGCTGCTACTTTTCAGTCTTAAAAGTGCTTTCTCAAAACTGGAGGTATCTGAGTAACTGTTGTGGTTTAACCTCAGCCAGAAACCGAGTACCTTGCAGCTGCTCACTCAGTCCTCCACCAATGGGATCGGGGAGACCACTGAAAGAGCAAGAGCTAGAAAAGGTGTGGGTTGAGATAAAGACAGTTCAAAAAGAAAAGCAGAGGCTGTGCACACAAGCAAAGCAAACCTAGAAATTCTTTCTTCCCCAGGGCAGGTAGGTATCCAGCCATCTCCAGGAGAACAGGGCCCCATCATGCATAATGATGACTTGGGAAGGCAAATGCCATAACTCCAAACATCCCCTCCTTTCTCCTTCTTCCCCCTACTTTATAAACTGAGTATGGTGTCATACAGAACACTCCTTGGGTCCCTTGGGGTCAGCTGAGTCTCATCTCAACTTCCCACTCATTCCCAATTTCATTGCCAATGTGATGGTGCAAAAGGGCTTTGGCCTTGTATAAAGGCTGCTCAGAAATAGTAAAAACATCTCTATATTATAAACTGTTTTCAGCACAAACTCAAAAGCCATCCCCTTACCAGCCACTGTGAAGAAAATTAACTCTAGTCCAACCAAACCCAGCAGGGTACCTTACTTAAGACATTGTTTGATTTAATGAGTGGGTTATTTTCCTCATCTGTACATTGAGCTTCATAAATTACACTCTTACAATACCACTCTTAATGCAACCCTGTCTATATGTCTTGCCTTCAGGACTAATTTGGTGCCTACTGAAAGGAAAAAGATGTCTCCTTGTTTATGAACGATGCAGCTTTTCTAAACCCATGATTGTCTTAACATCCTTGGTCTATATTTTTTCCCTGCTTTCCATCAGTTATTTCATATTGCTTAGACAGATTAATGCAAAATCCAGAAGAGAGGAGGTAAAGAAAAGCATGACATCATTATTTCAGGAGCTTCCCAACTTTTCAAACATGCTTTACAAAAAAGTGATGAAGTGCTAAAAGAACAGGCCTGTAAGGCAGAAAGGTGGGCTAGTGTTGGGTTGGTGCTCAGCAGTAGGAGGCAGTGAGTCCTACGTGGCTGCACAGACTTTCTGCAAGACTCTGTGGGAGCTGAAGAGAAAGTAGGAGGAAGAGGAACATGAAACTGAAAACTCTGATCAGCTCTATCTTTGACCCAAAAGCAGCCTAGGACTGAGTCATGAATACTTTTTCTTTTCCACACCATACTGTACAAGGAAATGAATGTGTTTTTATCACTGAGATATTATATGAAAATGATTGTGTGAATGGGAAAGGCCAGCATTTGCTGCTGCAATGCTGGAGAAGCGAAAGGGGAAAGAAAGCAAAAAAAAAGGAAATATTCCTGGACTCTGCGCCTGAAGAGTGATACCTGATTCCTCTCTGGGTGCCATACCAAATTTCATCTTGCAGTCTTACAGCATAGGAAGTTTCCTCTGACCACACAGACCTAGATTGCTTCTACCTCACTTTGGGAGTTTATCAGTCTTCTTCTCTCAGGAGGGGAATAAGCATCCACAGGAAGTGAAGAGCACATAGTGTTAGGAATTCACATTACAGGTTTAGATCACTCAGCAGCTGCTATAGAGGGAACTGGGGTTCCACATGCAATTGGCTTCCAGCACTGAAAGTTGCACAGAATTAGTTCTGTTTGACACATTTCATTGTTTTCCTTAAATAAATAGTAATTCACAGAAGCAGAGTCACTTAACCCCAGGGTGTTCAGGGAACTTTTTATGGTGATAGAATAAACACCCAAAAAACCCCAACAATAAACCCAAACCAAAACTGGATAAAAAGCAAAAAAAGAAACACTCCTACTAACTTAACATATGAAGGAAAAGCATGATTATGATATCACAGAAATTATTGTGAGATACTCAAGGGCAAGCATAATGCCTTAAATTTTGTCTTCTTTATTTCAACATGCTTGATTTTTGACTGTGTGGTTTTCCTTTAATTTGAAATACTTCATGATGTTCTCCTCGACTCAGCTATATCTCTCTTTTCTGTTTCCAAAGATATGAAATAATGAATTTTAAACAAATGGGGAAGGACTATTTTGATTATATCAATGTTGGCAGTTGGGACAATGGTGAGCTGAAAATGGACGATGATGAAATATGGTCAGAGAAAACTAATATCATCAGATCTGTGTGCAGTGAACCCTGTGAAAAAGGCCAGATAAAGGTAAATATTTTCTTTATTTGCATCTTGTGGCATACACAGCCTTGAAACTTGAAAGTAAGTTTTTTCTTGACTTCTACATGGAGACAGTATCCCACACCATATAATAAAAATCTCACTATTTTCATAAGCTGCCATTTTCTTGACTCCTATATCTGTGGACTGCTGTCATTTTAAAATTTTTTTTACTTATATTCCAAATGCTTTCAAACAGGTATTGTTTGGAGGTTTTTTGTTGCATATTTTTACAGCATTTGATTCAGTGAAGTGCAAATCCCTGACTGGGACTTGTCAGTACAATTGCAGGTAAATTATAAATAATAATTGCTACTATTTCAGTGCTAGACACAGTCACCTAGACTGGAATGTTATTACTCAGACCTTAAGTCTGTGATATCATCAGAGAATTTCAACTACTACTGCTACTTTGAACTTCAGGTATTGTTGACGACATATTTTTTTAATCATACCTCTTTTACTGCTTCTTTGTTTCCCAAGGTTTGCTTTTCCTTCCTCCCTTTTCATGCTGCAGTGGGTAAGAAGCATAGATTAATCTGTCATACATTAATTATACTCTATTTTCCTTCAGCATCTCATGACACTTCCTGCAGAACAGTTAAAATACTGCAAGCCCTTAGTTAGGTAAACTAAGTCATAAAAAATGCAGTAATTTACATGAAAGCCAGTGGAATGAGAGGATGGGCATGTTAAACCATAAAAAAATCAGGTGTAATTTCTGACAAGTCTCCCTGGAAGCTCATTTTCCTCATGCGTTACAACAACATGACTAAAAATTGGGAAGAGGCTGCAGAGAGGGGCTGATGGGAACATAACCAGTCTCTGCAACACAAAGTGAATCTCTTTAGTCTGAGTTTTACAGAGTTTTAGGACATGGTTACCATGTTCTATTCACTAATTAGTCTTTGTCAGAGTCATTCAGTGAGTTTCATCAGAATGATTGTATGTGTCTTCAGTGTAGGCACAAAGAATTATGTCAGATTTCTAAATAATATGCTATTCCAGGTGAGGAGTCATCTCATCCATGTCTAGGCTTTGAAAACAGTTAAGATCGAGCTGGATATAAAAAGACTTCTTTCTCTTCACTGATGGTAAAAGACACCTGGATAGGAGAAGTGGTTCATATGAGAACACACCTTCTGCAGACACACAAACGTGGGTGGGATGAGTTACAGCCACAGGCACTAAACAGGGGGCTGTTTTTAGCCTGCTCCAGCCACAAAGTCACATATAGGGAGGACAGAGGTGGCCAAACAGCTAACATCTTTAGAACTGCATAGATCTGAGTTCTTTTAGGATCTGTTGTCACAACAGGGGTGATGGGAAGTATCTTGTGGTCTTCAGTAACACAGTCTCCTTCCACCTTCTGCCCATGATTCTCAAGGATTCGCGTAAGAGGATTCTTCACTATGAAGTTGAGCCATCACCCACTTAGATACGTGCTTGAAGGCCAATATCTGAAATGTTCTGTTTGCTCCTCATTATGTTATTGATTATAAATATCAAAGTTTACCTCACAGTCTTTATCTTCATGGTCTTCACAAATGATGGTGGGAGATTGACCATATCAAGCACTGTGGTGGTTTTCCTGCAAACTTCTGTGTGACTGAATTATTAAGGAAGAATTTGAAACATTGAATGTAATGCTGTTCAACATTCAACAACATTTGCTGAATCCATCCAAAGGATGTGATAAAATCCAAACAAAACCCAACACTATATATTTGAAATAGTGAGGACATATGATTATTTAAATAAAAACAGGTTCAAAAGATTGCCCGGATGACAAGGGGAAAGGAGAATATTTTTTGTTTTAAAAATAATTATTTATGTTAAAAGGGACAGAAAATATTTTTTTACAATTAAGAGACACAACAAAGAAATGTTCAGGAAATGAAAAATAAAAGGATGAATAAATTGTTGGCTAAGCAATTTAATACCAAAAAAATCTGAGTATTGGAGAACAATTATCTTGATTCCTAGAGAATGATACACAATCTTTCTCTGGTACTGCTGGGTAAGAAATTACCAGCCTACCAGTTTCCTGATCAATTTGTCAAATTCCAAGTATTTTATAGAAGATCTTCATTTGCTGGAAAGATTAGCAGAAAAGTGTAAATTAATTGTTCATATAGAATTTTAGGTGTTTTGATAATAACATAGGGTTTCTATTTTGCCATTTAATATTCTTGACTATTTTAATGCATTGTAAAATTATGGATTTTTATAATGTGTCAAGTTTATCAAAATATGTCTCTAAAAATTAGTACAAGCTTTCTAAAAATTGATTTTCCTGAATACAAGAAGTCTTGTCATTTCTTCAAAATGAAAGAAATCCCAAGATATGAATTATTCTGGAGGACAGATTTTCTGTCTTGAAATTAGCTCTAGTCTCACCACTTGCAGAATAAATCACTTTTGCTCTTATAGCCTTTCCGACAGTTTAGTCATTTTGGTGTTGATGCTTTTCTTTTCATACTCTACAATTAAAAAAAAAAAAAAAACAAGAAAAAAACAACAAACCACAAAATTTGAAGTTTTTCAAGCCCCCATATTGCCAATTAAAATGTCATAATATACTTTTTTTTTCACTGCAGCATTGCAAAGAGCAATGCAATTCTTTTTGATTACACTCCTTTACATGTCATTCTTTTTAATTAAAATTGCAATAAAGACTTCTGGTTTGAATACACTTTCTAAATTCATCATTGCAAAGATAAAAAAGTCAACCTACTTCTTATGCTATAATTGGGAGTATTTGTTTATAAACTGTTTGGGAAGAACAGAGAAACTGGGAATACTTTATTTCAAAAGAAAGACATATTGATAAGAAGCACAGATGTTCCCAGAGATGATAAATAATGATCATGAAAAATCTGCATTTCAATCCTAAGCATGCAATAACATTTGACAGTAAATTATGAAATGAGAAATGAGGTCAGATGTTAGAATGGAAATAGATAACATCCTCACCCTTAAATGGTAATTAGAAATGCAGTAATTAAATAATTATGGAAAAGGCATGTTCAGTTTGATGTCTGGAAAAAATCACTTTTAATAAATCACTCACTATTGGATGAAAAATAAGCACCCAAAAGTTTTAGGGAATGAACCCTTAGGGACATAATTCTGTTGACATAATTCTCTGGATGGACCACATTGGAGTGAATTACTTGTCTTCAGTATCATGCACTGGCTTCTGTAGGTACATTGACATTTATGAAACTCTGAGCTTTGCAAATTCTAAGATGGAAAAAGCATCTTTTTGTCATTCTGTACCTCCACTTATACTTCTCCAGGATTGGTGGTTTCTTTCTTCTGGTACATATATGATGGGAGAACTGAGAACATTTGCCAAATTTTATATATGAAAACATATAATGAAAAGGAACAATAAAATTTTTTAAAAATATATATTAAAAACAAGATATATTAAAAGATTAAATTATCAACATGATAATTTATGCATGAATGTATGTTTATGCTGCTAAAACAAAAGTCAATTTTTATCTCAGGTGATCCGTAAAGGAGAAGTGAGTTGTTGTTGGACATGCACTCCTTGTAAAGAGAATGAATATGTATCTGATGAATACACATGCAAAGCGTGCCAGCTCGGCTCCTGGCCCAACGAGGAACTCACAGGTAAATGAGTTGTGCTTGTGCTCATGTTGTCAATCAAATGACAGATACAGATGGGTATGAGGGTGGCTTTGGTCAGATCAAACAAGGGAATAAAGCTAAAATTTGAATTGAAGTTAGTATTTCTCTCCTCAACCTGATCCAGGAATTGTTCACATAATTCAGCTCCTTTATAAAGACCTGAATTACTAGATCTTGAAAAAAAAGAAAAGCCCTGTTTTTGTATTCAGTCTTGTCTTAACCTCTAGATGGTGACAAAGATCTTACCCTCCCCCAAACAGATGCAGAAATTAAGTCCTTGTCAGAGAAATTATTAAGGGAGATCAAATTTAAGAGTTTTATTATCCTCCCAAGCAGGTACAGAGAAATAGTGCAACACCTTCTTTTTTAATCTGAAAAAGCTCTGAACTAGTTGCTGTAGTTATTGCTGCTAAAACCATGAGTGCTCCAAACAGGCTTTGGTTTGCATCAGTCCTTTGCTCATCAGAGTCTGCTGGAACACAGTGTTCATCTTTGCTGTGGCATAGACCTCTGTGCTCTTGCAGAACACCAGTTAGGCTTCTTTAGAGATAAATTACTCCACCACTTATGTCCCACAGCCTCTCTTCTTTATGACTAATAAACAGAATTCAAGTATTCAAACGTTCAGAGTGCAAACCACTTCAAAACACTGTTCAGGGATCATGTTCTCATTGTGTCAGGCTTTGTACAGGCAAGGGGAGAAGAGACAGGTTTTTTTCCAGAAGAACTCACAGACCTGATTTGCATATAGCTTTCTATGGTTGAGGGGAAAAACTTTGAGGTGAGAGGGAAGAGAATGTAAAAACAGTTTTCTGCATGAATTTATGTAAGTAGGAGAGTGTAAGACAGGGCTTGGCCTGCAGACAGATTTTTATACATAAAGTTAATCCTCTCCTGGTTAAGGACAGTTGCATTGTTGTGATAAATGACCTAGGCTACCAAATTATTGCAAAAATATCATTTAACCATGAAACTGATAGGGTATTTTTTAGAAAATGTCAAACATGACACTTTCCCTGAGAAAAAAAACTTTCAACTGAGAAAACTTAAACAGCAATAAAATGCACTTTCAAGTTCTGCTGCATCTATGCTCCCATAGCCCTGCTCCTCCAGTTCTGCCTCCCTGGGCAACCAGCAATCAGCCATCAAAGTCTTCTTCTCTCAGGGAAAGCTTTCATGTGCTAGGAGAATGGAAAAGGGGAAAAAAAGGGATCAGGGTGCATATGTCCCCAAAAGCAGAGTATTGAGAGTGTGGTACAATGTCAGGCACATTTCTCAGAAGCTTCCAAAGCCCACATTGCAAGGACCAGGTTACTGCACGAGGCTGGTCAGCTCATGAAGCTCAACTGGTGCAACTGGTCAGTTCTTCAGCCTCCAGGGGTTTTGTCCAAGATGTTGTAGATCCCAGCCCATGCCCTTGTTTGGGTGAGCACTGGAGTTTTACCCAGCATAGATCAGCTAAAAAAGGAAATGCTACAAGTCAGTTAGGAGGGAATTTGCTCCAAGTGCCAACAGAAGACCGTCTTCCCACCAGTGGTGGGAACTGCCCACTGCCCTGGTGAAGTTTGGCCCCTAAGCACCACATGTAAGGCAAAGTGGAGTGACCAGGCCACCCAGCTGACCCTCAGGCTCTGTTCTTTGAGCTGGCTCCCCAGGACACACAAATTTCCATGATTCAAGCATGACATGGTCTTGTGGGAGGATTTACCTGCTGCAAGTCTCACTTCACCCTCAGAATGGAAGAGTGGGATGGGTTGGCCCTTCAAAAGCTCTTGTCAGATGAGTCAATGGTTTTCCATGCATCAGTGATTGTTTTTAAGGAAATCAGTTGTATTTTTAGTGAAGCCATCTGATTTGTGTATTACATGAGCAAACATTTTGTGTTTGCACAGTTACATTTTGCAAACCATTCATCCGGTTTCAGACATGCATTTTATGCCTTTATAGGGGCCAAAATCAATCTGTACACACAGGAACCCTTGACATCAGTGCCAAGAAATGTTCCTCAGGAGATCAAACACTTGCTCCTCAGCCAGGCACAAATTTGGCAGGCATAATTTGGAAACTGAATCCCTCCCTCTTTGGCCTCCATGAGCACAGCTAATAGAATGTGCCCTCCTAGTAACAGAACACTCATCTCGCAGCTTCAGAGCTGCCTATTCCCCACCCAACTTATTATTGGCATGATGGCTGGATCTTGTCTTATTTAACTTGGTATCACAAAGAGATTTGTAAAAAAATCTATTCCTTCTTATCCGTAAAAAATAGGGAGCTGTATTTTTAGTGATCATATTTCTAGTGCTGACTTTTGCAGCTTATAAAAAACTGCCTTTCAATCTTGTTTACAACATAGGATTTAGTAATAAATGTGAATTAAAAGTAAGGAGAAGTTGATGTATTTTGTATTCTGCAAGGAAATTTCCTTTCAGTTTATTAAAGTGCACACCAATCTCCTTGAAATGTCCCTCCATTTGATACTGCAGCATACTAAGTCTCTTTGCTGCTTGATAAAGCCATTTCCTATATAATGTCAGCTCCACAAGGCTACACATATAAAAAACTCATTAGAATAAGTTTTCCCTGCATGATCACCTTCAGATGAGAGTCCTGTAAATTTATCAGCCATGCACCTGAAATGGCTTTCAACTTGGAGCTGCACCTCCCTGTTCACCAGAGATCTGATCTTGGATAAAAACTTATTTACAATCCTTTCTTGGCTCACATAACAAAACATTGCTCCATGTTTCTAATGCTCAAAAATCAGCACCAGTTTTGTACCACAACCTTCACTAAATAAAACATGTAATGGTAGGGATGCTACTGACAGAAAGGAAGAGAGATTAATGCACTTTTCCAGCCACCTATGGAATATCAGAATTCAGATGCAGCAGGGGTGAAGACAGAAGGGATGCAATAAGTGTAGGAAAACAAAGTTATTCTCAGAACAGAAAAAGACTGAAGTTCTGAAGTACAGAAAGGCACAGAGAGTCCAAAAGTAGTGGAAAAGTCAAGTGGGAACAAGAGTTTCTCTTGATTAAATTAGTTATTAGAAAATGTCTCCATGTAGAAGTGAAGCTGAGGCAAGAAAGGGAATATCTAGCTGTCCATATTTTATTTCCTCACAAATTTCAGATTCATTGCTTTTGCATGCAATATTCCCCAGGGATCAGGCTCCTCTTTGGACAAAAACCTAGTAATTCTTTCCCTTTTCTACAGATTTATACGTATTTTCCCAACATACACCACAAGTAAATTTCTTCCTCCTGGTTTAGTATCAAGATATGCCTTCCAACATACTGTAGCTCCCCTCTGTCCCCATGTGTTATGCTGGCAACATCTGTGCAATACAGCACCAATTCCCAATTAGCATGGCCAGTATGGCTGAGCCATGGACTCAGTCACATCAGAAGGAACTCAATGGTTTAAGTCCAGAAGTGTATGTCAGTACATGCCAGTGTATGCCTGCTCTTCCTCAAAGCCCTTCTTTGCACTATATTCACGGCAGGTGGAAGAGAAAGAGATGCCACACAAGTTTAGATATGAATGAAGGGATTTTCTTAGCGCTGATGGCCAATGCTGATGCTAATTTTTCAGTAGCTTGATGAGAATCTGAGGATGTGCCCTTCTGTATTCAGAAATGGTGCTCTAGAAAGACCAAATAAATTTTGTTTGACATCTCAGAGCTTTTACAGTGGATGTAAGAACATCTTGGTTCAGTTACCACTAGAATTTAAGGACATTTTTGAAGTGAGAAAGAAACAATTACTCTCTTTGACATTCAGGGACAGCATGCAACAATACCAAAACCAAAGTTTGTCTAGTGACCTCACGAATGGCAAGATCATTAGATTATATTAATTGCAGTGACAGTTGGATTATTTTCAGGTTGTATTGTTTTTTTCACACAGTCTCTGTGTATTCCAAATATGCCAACTATTAGATTTTCTTAATTAGATTCCCTTGAAAATAGGAGCTTAACTATTTTACACCTCTTGAAATGTTTTCTTTGCCATTCAAGGGTGAGAGTATATGTGTTTTTACTATAGCTACCAAAACACTTTTAACAAATAAAATACAGTAAAGCCAGGATAGCAGTGTCATTATTTTGCTGCCCATCTGAAATTGACAGATAAGAGCTGGATTATCCAAAAACCCTTGGATGGAAAGGACTGAAAAATGTACATCCCAGCTCTAATTGGCACAACAGCCATTTCACCGAGCTCTGACAGCACTGTGCTGTATCCCATTTGGCCTGTACTGATCTGCATTCCTCAGTGAGAAGCAAGGATGACTTCCTCCCTCTCCCTGGGGGCATGGTGTACAGTCAGCAAGAGCCACAGAGAGCAGACAGTGCCCCAGCCATGGGTGATTTCAGGAACTGTCTGACATGGGAGAGAACACAATTTAGTCTATGTTGACATTGATTTTATTGCTGAAACATTACTAGGATCTTGTTTTTGATCATAATTGGTAAGGCTGTAATTCAGGCTGAAGGTAGGACAACACAATTTTTGTCTAGTTATTTTTAGTGTTATAAATGCATATCAGCAGATATAATATCCAAGTTTTGCCTTCTTTTCTGCACCCTGTATTTCTCTTTCCTTCTTATTTCTTATTCCAAGTGAAATGTAATCATTTATATATCACTCTCACTCTCTTCCTCCTGGATAAAGTATGGGTGGGTGAGTTAAGAGTTCAGGTGGCAATATTATGACCAGGATCTCTGTCATATTCTTCTCCCTTGTTGCTGGCTTTGCAGACTTTTCTTCCCTCAGTTTCCTGTTCCAGGTAAGGTGTGAACTTCAGCTTCCAGTCTGGCATGAGCCACACAGCACGTCAGGCTCAAGTGAGCTCATTCAATATTGCTGAGCTTGACAAGCAGTTCTTGGAGGCTCCTGGGCTGGATGGAGGGGAACTTGCCAACAAAGCCAGAAGGATCCACTTGTAATTGTGCTTCACGTTATGGAAAGTTTGCTGCACATGATGCTTTCAGAACAAAACATTTACAACACACAGAGCCAGAACTTTTTAGTGAAACTTAAATCAAAACAGTAGAGCTGGCATAAGGATAGACCTGATTGTTGTAATTCGTCAGTTGTTCCCATCATTCTGCACACTTGTGTAATTAAGGAATAATTTCCCATATGGTCACAAAGTAACTTTAATGTACTATCTTAAGATTCATGGCCTTGCCTCTTCCTGCAATGCACAGTGAAATCCACATCTTCCAGTTAGTGAGGACTTAGGTCCCTGAGCTACAGATGTTCCAGCTTTCATGGTTTAAGATGTGACTGATTCCAAATCTTGCCCTGCAGAGGTGGCAGAATATGCACACACACAGTCACCAGCTACATCCATTGCCTGTGCAAAGCCACCTTTGCTGATGGTTTCAGTAAATGTGCCAGTCTAGGAGCTGCAGCAGTTGAGAAGACAGCATGTGGTCACCTCTATGTGCCCTGCTATTGCAGAAAATTCAAAAGGTCCTTCCAGAGCAGGGCAAAGAACTGGTGAAAACAGTAATTTACCATAGCACTAGAACAAAGTTCTGACATGTTAAAGATGTCCTCTCTCCCTTCAAATGGTCCAGATTCCATGTGGAGGGAAAGGGCCTGATATGTCCCTCAGGACTTTGGAGAGTGTAATCCTCTGTTTGGATAATGTTGAGGTTAAAAAATTTAACAAATTATAAAAGCTACGCTGTCAGCTTTTGTATCTTTTTATTCTGATGCTGACACTTTTGGCTCTCAGATTTCCATATATGTGAAAACCTAAATAACTAATCAAGGTATCCCTTCTGACTTCTTTTGGGATTATAAGGAGAGAAAAATTTAGAAGCATTAATATAACCTAATTAATTTCATAACACGAATGCATTTTGAATAATGAGTGCGAAATATCATATGAAGATTCATTCATTACCACAGTGTGGTTAGGTTGTTTTTAGAGTTTCAACCTTGGTGTTTGGACTTCTGTTAACCCTGGAAGGATGTCTGAAAAGTTAACAGGAAAACCAAGTCCTTTGTTTACAGCTCAAACTTGCTGACCAGGATGCCAAATCCCACTGAATAATACTTAGAACTTGCTAAACCAGCAGCAATTTTTTTGCCAATTTTAGTCACTGTGTGCAGATTCAGTGAGTTTTAGCTCATGATGTTAACTTAAGCCAATTTGTTGAATTCCCTTCACTTTCCAGAGTGAATCCTATTTACAATCTCTAGTCTGTCATGAAACTAGTTTAATTATGTATTTTATATTGCCTACCATGAGAGGGATTTTTCAGTGCTAAGCTAATACATTTTTATGGATGCTGGAGGCATGGCAAGGTCTTGTAGGTGTCAAGGCTATAATAACAAATTAAAACAGTGCTAACATCAAATCCACAGAAAATATGGTCTATAATACAGTGCTTTATATCTGTAAACACTTCTTTCAGATGAACTAATTTTAATGCAATATGAAAGATCAGAAATAAGGGACAAATTTGCCTCTACAGAAAGAGGATATTGTACTAATATACCTACTAATAGACCTATGGCAATGGTCAGGCCTTCAAGAGAATTTCCTCTCCTTGTTTATGGCACAATTTAGTCCATCCATGAAGTAGCTAGATGCTTTTCCAAAAGATCAGAAACTATTTTTTTTTCTCAGAAGATCTTAAACATCCTTATCTGTAGTTTGTTGGTGATTTTTGGTGGTCCTTTAAAAAAACCTTTCCCTAGCATGTTAAATGGAGCTCTGATTTTTTCTGTCTGCTCATTTTCCTATTCACCTGTGCATCTGGTGTTTTGCTCCGCACTGGCTATTTTTCTGCCCAGAAGAGCAGAAGGGTAGTTTTATATCAATTTTTACTAGGGCTCCAGGCACTCTTGAGCACAGAACAACTCAACAGCTGCTCCAAATTTGACTGGGTCTTAACAGCCTTTACACAAGCCAAAGATCACCTCAGTGCCTCAGCACACTGTGGGCACCACAGAGCAAAACTTCTGGCTTTTTTCCACCTGTTTTTGAGCCAGCTAGGAGAGAAAACTTTCTAGGTGCTTGGACATGTTGATAAAGTATGAGGTAGACTATGGGGCATTGTCATAGCCATTGACAGGAATGAATTCTTTTTGTAGTATCATTTTTCAGCTTTTGTCTTAGTATAGTAAGGGCCATCAACCTAACATGAACATTCACAGTGCTGTTTTCTCATCTTTCTTTTACTTGCTCTAGTTGTCCTTTTCTGCAAAGTACCACTGTCAGAAACAATTACCTGCAAAAGTATTATATGAAAACTTCACTAATCCTTGTTTCATGAAGATTATCCAGTCTTTAAATCTTAATTGAGGTATAAATCATTGCAAAATTCAGCAATCTCCTTGTAAAGCATACTCAGTGATGGGAAAAATGGGGCAAGTTTTCAACTATTTTCTCAGGTATTTCATCAAGAGAATATAAAAAGAGTAATAAAGCAAGGAAGGCATGAAATAGTCTGAAACTAATGAGAAACACTTGGTTATGATTCAGCTCTGCTACAACATTAGGAATGAGGCAAAATTTAGCCTCTATATCATTGTCTGTATGCAAAGGCCAGCTGCCAGATAAGACCTTTTTTTCTTCAAATTTCCTGTCTAAGAATACATAGCAGTGTTAGAAGCTGGGAACTATTTGTTTCCCCAAAATATTAATTAAATTTTGCTAAAATCAGAAATAGACTTTGAGATCATTTACTTATAAAACTTCCTGGGGAAGAACACACATTGGTATATCTGTGCACAACAGAGGATACTTTCTGGTTTTCATTCTTTCTCACTACTTTCCCTTGTGTAAAATGATGATTTTAATGATGTAATTTCTGTACTACTTTAAACTTGAAAAAGTCAGAAAGAAATACAGTGTCACCCTCACACTAAATACTGAATAAGTAAACCTGTAAAACCAGCAAGAGTTAAAATGGTATCATCAACTAATGCAATGAGAATGTTTCATAAAAATGTAGTGTCTTTCTTATATTTAGGTGTGGTAATAATTTTATTATTGCAAGAGAAAGCTTTTTACATCAAAGCAGTCAAATAAGGATGGAAAATTAATCTGTATTCAGTAAGGAGCCCAATTCTGTTACACTAAAGTGACTGAAATTTGTGTCCTTTAATTGCACTAATGTCAAAGACTCATTGACCCCAATCCTGATTTTTCCATTCTCTTCAAAAGCGCAGAAATATCTGCCTTGCACTGTTGCCACCATATTGAAGGTATCATATCTTCAATAATATTTTTTCTGTAGAGATACAGAATGAAGAAATACTTGGAGAAGAAAGGAGTTAAATCTAATATCTACCCATATTGTTTAATGAAATTATTTTTACTACTAAGAATGTCAGTGTCAGATTTGGAAAACATTAACCTCCACTTAAAACACAGGAAAAGTCAAGCAATAGACCTTACATGTAGAAAGTCCCAAATTATAGTCCTGATATTGATGATTTACTCCTATTTATCAAGTCATTGAGACCCCAGGTTGCTTAATTAATTGCAATTTCTTGGCATCCACATACCCACCAGATAGTCCTAACTATCCTCACTGCTGAAAATACAGATGTGAGCACCCAGCACTCCATCCTCACAGGGTGAAGTGCCTTGTCATGAGCAACTCTAAGTCAGGATGACTCTCTCTTTTCTGACCTAACCAGAAGACAGCAACATGATTACAAAAATGCAATCTTTTCTAAGAATTTAGATTTTTCAATCAAGTCTAGTCAACCTCAGTGCAAATAGAGGGGAAATAAAAGCTTTTAGCAGCATTTTCTCTATTCCATCATCTACTCCCTGCTGTCCTGCCCTAGCTGGCAATGGCAACATTTCCACAGTTGTCAGGAAGTTACACTCCAGAACATCAAGGTCCGCCCCTTTTTTATTGCTGTATTGGGTCCAGCTGAGATGGAGTTCATTTTCCCCATAGCAGCCCTCACAGTGCTGTGCTTTGCACTGTTAGCTCGAGACGTGTTGATAACAGAGCAGTCATTTATCAAGGCTGTCTCCAGCATTCCTCCCTCACCAAAATGCTGACTATGAGCAAGATCTTGTGAGGAGACGCAGCCAAGAAAGCTGACCCAAACTGACCAAAGGAATATTCCATACCATATGCTGGCTGCTCAGCAATAAGACCTAAGAAAAAGGTATGGGTGTGTGCATTTTTTTGTTATGGAATTTTTCTTCTGGAGCAACTGCTACATTTACTGAAACCCTGCTTCCCTGGAAGTGCCTGGACATAACCTGCTGATGTGTAGTAGAACGCAAATCTTTCATTGGTAGGCAATGGTATAGTATAATCTGATGGACATAGAACTCATCTGGATCTTGAAGGGAAAGTGGAATGCCACAAATTTTGTATATTGGAGACCGAGGTGATCTTAACAGGGGTCAAGTGGGAAAAGCATCCCATTGTGCTTGCCCTGAGGCACCTTGTATCCTTGGCATAGACTGCCACAGGAGAGGGTACTTCAAGGACACAAAAGTGTACTGATGGGTTTCTAACATGGCCACTGTGAGCAGGAAAGATCAAGCAGGTGCATAGAATGATTTACTAAAACCTATACAAAACTGAAAAACAAGAGTCCTTAGATGGGTTACACTGATAAATCAGCTTTGTTGCTAATTTATTAATTTCCGTTTGATTTCACAAGTCAGATTTTAATTAGGTTTTAATTTTTCAGAAATTTTGAAAGGATGAGTGACAGATAAAGAAGTGAGCAGGTGTTCCATCCATTACCTATTAGTTGAATCTGATTCTAGAAAATTTTTGTTAAAAAATAGGGAGCATATCTGAGAAAGAAACACTCTCTTTTTTTGACAGAGAATCTGCAAAATTTATCACCACAATCATTAAACAAATAGGAATATCCTTCATAGTGTACAATATAATTAGTAGGTTTGACATCTAGTCCTATAAGTGCAAATATTATGCAGACAGCTCTGAAGCATTTTGTACTGAGGTAATGCAACTTGCTGTGGAAATTTTTTCATAAATTACCATATTTCATAGAATTTAAAAGGTAAATTCCACTGTGAGAAGTGATGACTTATCTTAGTCATCTTGGTCATCATGTTATGTTCCAGATAAAGTGCATTACTGAAATAAGCTGTCATTGAAATGTACTTATTGTGCCATTATATTGACATTATATTTACATAAGCTGAGCCTACACTCATTACAATGGCAGCTTTCTGAAAGACAAAAAGAAGAGAAATACCAGAGAAACCTTTATCTTTAAAGAATCTCACATCTACATACTTCAGTTTACCTTTTCGTTTCTCTTTTTCTGTAGGTTGTGACCTCATTCCAGTCCAGTATCTCAGATGGGGCGATCCTGAACCAATCGCAGCAGTTGTTTTTGCATGCCTGGGTCTGTTGGCCACGTTGTTTGTTACAATTGTATTCATAATGTACCGTGATACTCCAGTGGTCAAATCATCCAGCCGAGAACTTTGCTACATCATTCTGGCTGGCATCTGCTTGGGTTACTTATGCACTTTCTGTCTGATTGCAAAACCTCAACAGATTTACTGTTACCTTCAGCGAATTGGCATCGGCCTCTCGCCGGCTATGAGTTATTCTGCTCTAGTAACTAAAACCAACCGCATCGCAAGAATCCTGGCTGGAAGCAAGAAGAAAATTTGTACAAAGAAACCTAGGTTCATGAGTGCCTGTGCCCAGCTGGTGATCGCATTTATCTTGATATGTATACAATTAGGCATCATAGTTGCCCTCTTCATAATGGAGCCGCCAGATATAATGCATGATTACCCAAGCATCCGAGAGGTCTACCTGATTTGTAACACCACCAACTTGGGTGTTGTAACTCCCCTTGGATATAATGGATTATTAATTTTGAGCTGCACCTTTTATGCGTTTAAGACAAGAAACGTCCCAGCTAATTTCAATGAAGCAAAATATATTGCCTTCACAATGTACACCACCTGCATCATTTGGCTGGCTTTTGTGCCAATATATTTTGGAAGCAACTACAAGATAATCACCATGTGTTTCTCAGTGAGTCTGAGTGCCACAGTGGCCCTCGGCTGCATGTTTGTGCCCAAGGTCTACATCATCCTTGCTAAGCCGGAGAGAAATGTGCGCAGTGCATTCACCACATCGACGGTAGTCCGCATGCACGTAGGGGATGGAAAGTCATCTTCAGCCGCAAGCCGCTCTAGCAGCCTGGTGAACCTGTGGAAAAGAAGGGGATCATCCGGTGAAACGCTTAGGTAAAGTTTTCTAATGAGGGAGTATGAGGAGGCAGTTATGATCTTCTAAGAGTTACTAATAATGGAAAGACAAAGGGAAGTGTGCTAATTTTCTTTGCCTCTGCACTGGGAGTGGAGTGAGTCCTCTGTCCCACATCCGCAAGTTTGGGGTTTGATTTAGTCAAAATGCTGTGCAAAAGCAGGGGACAAATCTATGGGCAAACAAAGTTGGAAGTACTGGCTGTGACAACTGTACATAAATCTAGGGAGGAAAACAAGATCTTAGGAGGAAAAAAACCCAGAAGAACAAAAAATGCAACTCATTGCCTTGCCCTGAATGCACCCATTTACAATCTCTTTCCCTTAAAGAAACTTCATAATGCCTGTATTTTGCCTCTGGTGACAGCAGTAAGACAACAGGGTTGCTGTACAGCCCCATGATTGAGGTGGAGTATTAAACACAAGAGTTATCTTGAGCAGCCACTCTTGGGCATCTGAAGATTTGTTTCATATGACTGTTCTGTTATACCTTTTATCTCCTGTTCCCTTGATTTTCCTTTCTTATATCTCTTCCTACTTTCTTTCTTTTTGTCCTCACCTATCTTCTCTTCCTTACCTTTTTCTCTACATATCCTTCTAACTCTAACAAATTCAGCTGTTCACAGGGCCCACTCTGCCTACCTTTCCTGCCATAGAACAGATACTCAGTTGTGAGATATTTCTTTGTTTCTTCCTAAGGCATTATTTGAATTCAGTAATCATGCAGACAACTTGTATGTTCAGTGTATAAAAACTACCGTACCGAAGAGAAAGGAGAGGTCTGGAGTGGAAACACTGCTGTGCTTCATAGACAGAACATGTAGGTGTGCAGCACCTTGCCCAGTGGTTTGTTTTCAGCCTTTGGTCCTTTCACTTTTGATATGGGTGCTATGGGGATAATTTGGGTTATTTAACTGCTGGTATAAACAAAAAAATCTCCCAATATGAAACAGCAAAGAAATAATTTTGTCATTCCTCAGCTATGTATATCTATCTTGGAAGTGATAACTACCTAGATTTTTCTCCTGAAATGTACATGGATTTTAGGATTCATAATACGAGTATTTCCAGGCATATTGTTCACAACTGAAGTTAGCATGGAACAAGGACAATTTGTACTTCCATTTTTGTGTGAACCACAATTTAGACCTGAGGGAGGATTTTATTAGTAATAGCTGCAGGATATATTATGCCAAAGTGATTATTTTTTTCTGTCAGAATATTACTAATGCTTCTCTTTCAGAGACTTTGAAGTGGTACAAAAATGGCCAGTCTATTACAAGATATTTTATATCTATTAACATTGTTAACATCAGGGTGTTAATGATGTTTTATTCCAGTTCCTTTCAAGGTGCAGAGTAGGACGATATTTTAAAATGATAAATCCTTTTTCAGATTAAGTGATGGTTACCTGAAATATCCTTTTCTGCAACCTCTGTCCATATGCATAAATTACCTGAGGTATTCAAATTAAAAGTCCAATAGCAACTTTTGGGCCTGTTAAAAGACACAGTCTTAAAAATATGCCTTCACTAGAAAGCATTCTTCTTTGAGATCATTATTAAATCCCCTCATTTTGGCTGCAGAGCTCATTTGCGATCTTGCAACTTTTTTACTCAACAAGATGACGTTATAGATGTCAGGAAGTTCTTGGGCTTGGGAAGGAAATTTTTTGTCATCTATTCAGGTCTGGTTTGGAAAGACATTGCTCTAAAACCTTTGGTTTGTTCTGAAAAGCAAGGAGCATACCCCACTATTAAATATTCTAAGTGACAAGATGCATTTTCTTCTTTTTGAGGACTCTTTTCTCATTTCTTTGTGTCCCTCAATGCATAGATAATACCTGCAATAGGGACATATTAGGAGAATGTAATAGATCATCATCAACAAAGACTTCTTTTTCAATAGCACTGTCTTGGGAATTACTTCAATGCAAAAGAACTTTAAGAGTACCCAATGTGTGCGTAGGAATGAAAACAGCAGCACAAAGCTGATACATTGACATATTTGCCTGGATACAAAGGACTAGAATTTTTAATTTGAAACTTAGAGAAAAATGTGTGTGCCATCAGCAATGTTCATCAATGCACAAAGCTGTAACAAAGAAGCTCCTCCTAATACTTGTGTCTCAATCATCAGCTGATTAAACCGTGATTGTGCCACTGAGTTCAGTAGTGCTCAGTGAGTGTGTGCCTGAAGGGTCTAGGCATCCAAGAGCAAACTGATTCCATTGATCCAGGGAAATTCTCTCTAACCAATGCTAATTTAATTACATGAAAGAGAGTGCTAAAAGGTGCTGAGTAAATTTAAAATGCTGCTCAAAACTTCACCTAGGTCTGGTATAATCTCCGAGAAGGAAGAGAAAACCACTGTCAGATTCAGTTCCATTTAGTGTAGAAAATGAGCAGACTTCCACCATTTTACTTAATAATGAAACATTTCTTTGAAAAATTCTGGTCACGTAAAGCAATAGGTTTCAAGATATTATTCTGTACAATATTCAAAAACTTGTTTGGATAGTTATTCAAGTAAACACCAAAGTACTCAGAATCAAAGGAAATATGCACTAGAGCTACACGGCATTAGTTAAATAGCTCAGAGGGGCTTTATTTAAAAGAGAGTGAGTCACTGTTGAATTTTAAAGAAACATGCTATTTAAGTTACCAGTGCATAGAGGGGCCTCTATCATTAGCATTTTGCTTCTTGACACTAATTTATAGCACAGTGTAGTATTGCATGAAATCATTGTCAAACAGATAATGCCAATGCGCCATTCAGAGCTTTCACATCAGCTGCAAAATGACAGATAACAAGACTGCTTTTGCCTAAATAAAGCAATGCATCTGTTATACTCCTAAATGACTTTTTGCATGGGGTGTTCTTCAATTAAGAAAATTCAGGCAAGCTGTGGTTATGTGTCAGAATGAATCTTCACATACTGAAATATGTAGAAGGAGAGAGTAAAACTACTCATTACCCAGTGAAATGAAAACCATTTCATGTAGGCTATTGTGATTTAGGAATACTCACCAAAAGATATTCTGCCCTCATTTAAAATTAGGGCTACCAAACCTGACATTATCAGAAGCAACTCCACAAAGGAGAATACTACATGGCTGGAGTCAAAGCCATATAACCACCATAGAGAGGCATCTGGAACTTCTGTTTCCAGTCATTTTACCAGTTAATTTCAAAGAGACTAGGAAGGACATACGTAAATTGAGTATCTTACCTTGAGGTACCAGGAATTATCACATGTGCTACACAGACTTTTTGCAAGGGTTGAAAATGTAGAGTTAATTTATCCTCTGCTCATTCTCAAATAACTCTATCTCAGGTAAGATAAAGGCTGTATATTTCTGCTACAAAAGCTGCTACTATGGTATTTCTAATCAGGACTGCACACCAAAAAGCCTCAGTCACGCTACCTTGACCTGGAGAATAGTGCAGACATTCAAAAGCTCCTCTTAACTACTATATCTTTGCCTTGGATTTTACACAAAAAATTAACCATTGTAAGTGTTTATGTCTTCTGGAAGATGTTTTTAAATGAAGCAAACCACACATGTTCCATTTTTCAAGCTTACAAAACTGACCCTTTAAACACATTCATCTCCCCTCACCTACCTGCAGGAAAGGAAGATTTCCTTCCTTTAAAGCAAGTAACCATTCTGAGCAACCAGCAAAGTATTAAAAACAGCCCTAAATACTGTATCTCACATACATATGTGCTATTTAAGTCTTTAAAATCCTACTGGCATTTTTCTCTTTGCCCTTCAAATATCTTTCAAATTCTCACAATGCAGGCAATGTTCCTTCTCTTTAATTCTCCTACTGTTGACTACAGATGGCTCAGCAGTTCCTACCCTCAGCTTCTTCTTTTGGAGGTACCCAAACTACCTTCAAGGTTTTTCGGTTGCTTCAGGAGCAAATTCTGCAATGTTTAAGCCTGCAACATATTATGGGAAAATTAAGAGGAAGCTGGCATCCTTCTATGGATCAAGCTGTGACACAGAGCTGTTCAGGCAGCGAGGTGGGAGCCTCTGAAATAAGAGTGAGGTCAGAAAACACCATTGCGATCTCGAGGTAAGGCTCTCTGCTTGGAGACCAGAGGCTGAGCTCATATGCAACCCCCTTTGCTTATACTTGCAGTGACAGTGAAAGGCAGAAGAAAGAAATTAGGTAGTCAAAGTGATTTTTAATTGCCAGTTGGCCTTTCTCCCTGCAGTGGTGTAGGACACATATAGGTTTCTCCTACCACATTCTCAAAAGACAGAAGCTGGTAGATGCCAGCACGAGCCAAAAGTACCCTCCTGAAACAAAACAAGACATATTATCATCTTCTAAATGAGCGACTAAGCCAGAGGCTTGAGAAACACTTTCAATCTGTAACCCAGGCAGGAAGCTACAATTACTCAAAAGGAAATAATCATTGCCAGCTAAGTCAGATAATGTTAGGTATATTCACAATACATTAAATGTTTGCGTTTTGTGCCTAATTTCTCCATACAGCTGTGAACAGCACAATACTGAACAACAGGAGTAGTAAGCACATAAATTTCTGCACCTACCTTATCACAGACACTTCTCTCACAAATCTTTTTGAGGCTAAAGCTTAATAACCCTGTGTGGCAGTGATACTTTATTCTGTCTGGATTTACTATGAGATTCAGTATTTCCTAAATATTTAAACATAAGTTATGGCTGTCAAACTAAATGGATTACTCACTTGTTTTTTAATGTATTGTCTTGTCCGCTTAAGAAGCTTGTCCTGCTCTGTATGACTACAGAACTGAGCATTGCTCTTTATGCATCTGCAGAAGTGATAGAACTGGCAGCTTTCATCCAGGACTGGAAATCCCTTGTCCTAGTGAGCCAAACTCAACTGTAGGGGAACCACAAGATGTTTATTATATAAATCACCATCATTTTGTTTTATCTAACTAAAGTTAAACAAAGATGCTGACACATTCACCTCAGAATCATGTTTCTCCCTCTCAAGTGCTACACAAGTACATCAGAAAAAGCCTTCAGGTGTCTGGGCTCATGTGCTGTTAATTGCCATTCCATGTCTTCTATGAGGGAAACATGGTAAGCAAGGTAGATATTTTCCATTTAATTGGATTCACCCCTGGACCACCAGCGTTTATAGTTAGTGTATAATTAAACATCAGGCAGTCCCAAACTGTGCCATAATGAAGTATTTTGGAAACAGGTGTCGACCATCACACTGCATGCTCTGTTTCTGCAAGGAACATCTGGTTTTCTCCCTTATGTGTTCAATTTTCCCTCTTATGATTGACTATATCTGTTTTTTTACAATTCAAACAGGAGCTATTTCGGATCAGAAAATAAGAAAATATGCTTGGATCAGCCTAGAAGCTGTCATTTAGAAATATTCCAGTCTAAGTACTATATCATGCATCAGCATGCCATATTTCAGGACCAAAACCTTCGGATGAGCTTCTTCAGAAGCCTGAATTGAAGTCTCTTAAAAAATCCACTCTTTTTCCCTCAGGAAATTTTTTAAACAGCGCTTGTAGTGTTGAATATGATTAAAATCCACAGAAAGTACTGAAAAAGACCAAGTGAATTGAAAATGTGAAAAACTTCTTCAAGGTTTCACTACTGCTGTGTTGCATTGTTAAGAAAATCCTGGGAAGACACGGAGTTTCTAGACAAATGGGAATCCCCATCAGAATAAACTTCTGCCACTGTTACACACACACCATGCCAAGGCTCCCCGGGATGCAACACATACAATTCCCATTCCCCAGATATCAAATTTTCACTGAGTGAAAGCCACATACATGATTAAGCAGATAGATTAAAGCTCATGGCTACCAAGCTGTGATCAATTTTTTTTAGAGTATGTGTGTGCATGAGGATTTCAAATGTACATGGGAGACTTTCAAATTCCCTATGCCTCAGTTGCCTTAGAGATGAAACAGGCTTGTTGTTTGATATGGAGCTTTTAGTCCTGTAAAGAAGATGGAGTACAAGGAAAACTGAGGGAGTTTTGTGGAAAGCTGAGGCTAGTTTTCATTCCTCATATGTACACACATTGAGGAAATACTGATCCTGAGTTTCTGCCAC
This sequence comes from Pardalotus punctatus, assembly GCA_013400915.1. Classification (NCBI taxonomy): domain Eukaryota; kingdom Metazoa; phylum Chordata; class Aves; order Passeriformes; family Pardalotidae; genus Pardalotus; species Pardalotus punctatus. The sequence goes on from VZTX01006726.1 coordinate 143,734, forward strand.
AGCATATTCTATTGGGACACATTTTTATAGTACAAGTGTCAATTTTTCTCTTAATTTATACACAGCTTGAGCAATTTCTCTGACACCTTTTGAAACATGAAACACTGTAAAAGAGCACTACACTTCACTTTCAAACTAATTTTAAAAACTTTTTACTTATCAGGCTTTGCCAGGGCATGGTTTATAGGTTCATACTCACAATTTTCATAACCAAAGGGCTGAGATACTCCTGGTGATCTGACTGGTCATACAGTACACCAAGACTAATACTCCATCAGCTCCACTGCCTGGCAAAACAAGGGAAAACACAACTTTCCTAAAGTCTAGAGTAACAGTCACAGATTTCATAAAAGTCATTGGTTCTGCAGTTTCTGCAGATAGCTGAACTGATTTAAATGTGGAAACATGAAAATAATAGAGACGAGATTGTTACCCCACAATTCTGAGCTCAAAACTGGTGCATAACCTCTCATTTGGAGAAATATCAACAGCTTGTGAGATATGACAGCATGGTTTTCTTTCCTACTGCAACTTGGTGGAGCCATTCTGTCTTGTATAAAATAAACACTGATTGGTAAAAAAAATGTAAAAAAAAAAAAAAAGAGTTCTTGAAAGAGTTATTTTCTAGTCTGGTGAAAAGTAAAATGGTTTTTAATGCCAGTCAATGGCAGAGGAGAGGTCCCAGCCTACCTGTTTTATACCCCACAAGTACCCCATCCATCAGGCTGTTATAACAACTCTGCACTGAAAGATCTCTGCAATTCCAGTTTTATTGCACTGTGGAGGAAAAAAAATAAAAAAATAAAAACTGGGGGACATTATTTAAAATCCTGAAGTTTCATAGAATAAAGAAAAAATATAGAAATTATTTTTAGTGTTTCTAATCAGCTCTTGTGTGTACAGATAATTAATTGGGAGATTATCAAAGAATGTGAACTGGGAGAACTAAAGCTTAGGAAGTTACATTCTAGAAATGACTGGCACCATCTTTGAACTATAACAGTGACCAGCTTTTAGCCATTGCCCACCTCAATGCAACAAACCCCTGTGGAAACTGAAAAGTGAAAACACTGCACAAAACAGGACCACATATTAATGTAAGGCAAAAGATATCACTTGTGTACCAAAAACTGAGTAAATTTCTCCAGATGCTCTTAAAGGCACCATTGATTACAAATTGCACAAAAGTGGTTAGAGTCCTCTGTATTATGAGCTGATGGTAAAAAAGTGAAAGTTAAGCTTCTAACATGACTTGATGTCATTAAAGCAGATAAAAATTTACATGAGCTGAAGGTTTGGCCCAATGGGTATTGTCTTATTTAAAAAAAAAAAACTCTAGGCATAATGGTACAACAAGATATTATTTGTTTGCTTCATAGCCTTGCTAAAAAATAATTTTGACGCATGCAGGAAAAAAAATTGACTCTTCAGAGAAAGTAATTATCCTTTTGATGGATTAGTCTGCTTTTATTAAGGAATCAGTTCCCAAATGGATCATTTGGAGCTATTTTAATCTAATATGCTACAAAAATTTAGACTGAGAGATTACTGAATGGTTTGAGTCCTTCATTTTTCCCTAAATAATTTAGTCTTGGTGTCTTTTTGGGCAAGCTTGATACTGTGATTAATGAAATTTCAAATACTCCAAAATTACTGAAGAATATTTTATAAAACTCAATGAAAGGTATTACTGAAAGCTTTTGATAAATTGCTACTAAAACATTCCATCTGTATAATGAATTTATACTCTTAAATTACCTCATTACAATGGGTTTTAATTTGTGTACAGTGCTAGTGTTGTTTTGAATTTTCCCCTCAACTTAAATTTAATTAAAATTCTTGATTGATTGATTGATTGATTGATTTGTTGATTGATTTTGGCTGCATTAACTCAGCATATGTCTTCAAGCCTACTATTTGGCATTATTTATATTATTAAGACACTCTTACCATCATTTTGAAATAAATATCATAGCTGAAGTCTGCAAATTAAGTGATGTCATTAGCAGTTCCCTGCCCAAATATGCTCTAGATTGCAAAATGTAGTCTTGCTAATATACTACAAGAAAGAAAAGGAAGGAACAGTGAAGATGGTACCAAAAAGTTTTATATTTATTTAGGGAAAGAGAGAATTTCTATTTTTTAATAGCAGTGTTTATCCATTTAACATTTTTTTTTCATCTTCCAGTCTGTTTTCCAAAATTCTGATGACAGATAAATGCCACCATGTACTGTGTCAATATTGTCCTTATCACACATGATGGAGAGCACCCAGAGAAGCCATGCAGATGGTCTCATGTTCATTAGCATGCACCATGTAGGTCCTGTCTACCAGGTTTGTCTACCAAAGGAGCTCATGCTTCTTTCCAGAGAAAACTTTGATACAAATTGGCATTGTAATTAATTTGAAGCACTGTAATTAATCTGATAAACAGAAGACTAAGACGTGCACCATCCTTCCAAGGTCCAGCAAGTCAAGAACCAGTCTGCCACTATGGAAACACCTGTTTGAATTATAGTGATTGGTATTTGTACTCGTATCCTGAATGTTGATGTGGACTGGTGGAAGAGCTGGAATTTCATCTGACTGAGAGCTGTGTTTGGTAACAGACACCTTTTCATGACTGTGACTGAAATTTAAGGCACGTATCTGTTAAAATATATAAACACAAGGCTCTTTTAATCTACTGCAAGTTTGACTATAACATTATATATTGAATGTCAATATAGGTAAGACCCTACTGTACAAAAATCCTATACAATGGTTTGTCCAACATTTCAGTAAAACTCTTTCTGGAACAAGGGAAATAAACAGACTGGTAATACTTTGCTATCAGTCTAATCTTCCCTTGAGCCAGTATAATGCTTTTTATATACCATTCCATCAAAAATGTCATTTTAATTCACCAGCTGTAATTACATACTATTACTTAATTAGAATAAACTTTAAGAAAGAGTAAAATATTAGGCTGAGTTTGAAAAAGAATAAATTGTAAGTTTGACTCTAAAGCAATTTTACTTGCTGAAATTTTGCTAATAAGAAAGTAATGTTTATATGTTGATTTTTTTTTTAAACGAGAAAAAGTGGTATGCTTAATAACATACCATTTATTTTAGCCATTACATAAATTGGAAAAGTCACACAATAAACAGAGGTCCTTTAAAAAATATTCAGTGCAATATGATGCAGTTTCAAGATAGCATGACTAATCTCACAGAATCGACTTTCCAGAACACAGTGTGTTTGTAGTTCAAAGCAGCACCTACAGTAACAACACTAAATATTGTTCATATTTCATTCTTTAGTGTTTATGCAGAAATCTTTAAACATATATTGTCTTACCTAATCTGAAGGCTAACTTTAACTCTGCTGCTATGAAATGTAAGTTCTTCATCATTTCTTAATATCAAGACTAAGGAATATTACAGGTAAAAAGTACTACTTGTGTGTAAGTTAACAGTGGTGCTCATAATTAATAACACTTCTGCATGGCAACAGGATATTGCATTTGAAATAGGGATTGATAACAGCTCTCTGTCTCCAAAACAACAAATTAGTGCTGCTTTGCATTTAAAAAACCCAAAGATATCCTGAACATACCTTCAGTTAGTAAAACTTATAACTGAAAAAAGAGAAGAAAAAAACCCCCTTATGTCTAAGAGTAAAAGCCCAGTTTCTAATTCCAGACATACTAGTATTTATCATTAAATATTTTCCTTAAGACAACTTTCTCCTATGCAAAAAAAACAAAACCAAAAAAAACACAGATCACATTTCCCCACCAAAATATGTGAAAAAACCCTTAAAGACAACCCGCAATATTTGAAATCCTTTAACAGAATTTAGCAGCTGCCTTTCTGCACAGAATCAAATTTTTCTCCCTCTTTTCTAACCAATATATAGCCCTGGAATTGGAGAAAAGGAGAAAATAAATTTGTTCTTGCAAATACTGCTCACGTTGTAGTGTTTTATGCTTCCTCCATAATACATGCCAAAATACCCAATTAATTTTCACATTAGTATTTCTTATGTCAACTGCAAAGAAATATCTGAGGGCATTCCCTCTCAACAGATTGGCTCTTTTAAAGCAATGCTTGATTTTAACAGCCTGGAAGACAACATTTTTCTAATGCAAAACTTTCTGAGACAAAATAACGTCTGCTCTGAAAGCTAAAAACCTGTTTTATGCAGAATCTTTGGTGTGCCTCTGCAGAATGGTCACTCAAGGAATTTTGCAGCTTCCATTCAACAGTTAGATGCACTTTCCACACTAGGAGGATTGATTAGAGTTTGGTCACTGTTTTCATAATTACACGGACATTTAGCACTGAATGAATGGCAGAGCAGCAGTTACTATGGTAAAAGACTTTTAGGTATCATGAGACAGCATATTGTTTCTGATGGTGCAATTTGCTCTTCAGTGGATGGAAAAACTTGAAATCATCGTAGCAGTGTCTCTGCAGATTTTCATGGCAGTGAAATTTATGCTAAAGTGAAATGGACAGTTTGGGGGGGTTGTTTATCTGGGTCCATCCTAACTTGGGGTTCTTCAGGATGGAGTTACCAAGGACACTTAGCTCTTGTTTCCTTTTGTCAGCTACTTTTTAGAATTCTGCTTATGGTGAGCATTTAGAGTCTCCCAACTTTTCCTAGTTTTGATTTTTTTTTTTCTCTTTCTACCTTGCTAGGCAAAATATGTCTTTTAGTCATTTGGTCTAAACATAACTGTGTTTCTTTCCTGCTCCTCCTAAACTCTGCTTTCTTTGGTGTCTAACAACTTCACTCCAAGTTTATATCCTTTTCTTTCCTGTGAAGTTTCTACGCATTCTTTTGTCTCTGCTCTTTTTCTCTGGCTATCCCAATTAGTTTTGTATGATCCAGTTCGACTTCATTTGTATTTTTCAGTAAATTTATCCACTCTCTAAGCCCACCCATGTTTCCTCTGCTCTAGGAATTGACTTCCATTTAATTCATATGTGTCCTGTGCCAGCTGTTCATGCCTGTCTGGGAGCTCTGCATATACCACACTCTGGATTGCCTTAAAACCTTGGTAGCCAGTCCGCAAAATTCCTGTTGTTCCTCCTTTCAGTAAGGTTATAATTTGCAAATGAAAAGGCTTTGTACTTAATACACCTCATTTCACTGTCTCTGGTTCACTCTCAGATTCACTAAGCTTCTTCAGCAGTGATTTTTGCAATATACGCTCCATCTGAGGGTCTGCTAAAAAACATTCAATATTTAGTCTTACTTTCTCTGTACTCAGGTTATTTCTCTTTTACAGGGTTGTTCTCTTCAAGGTACTTTTGTAATCTAGATCAGAAAAATTAACAAGCAACAAAAAAGTCATTTATTCTGTGATTTTAGCAGTGTTAAATGCACAAGCTTTCCCACAGAAGTTTGTTAAATGCCCACCGTGCTGCTCATAGAATTTGGGGGTGGGATATCACAAACTCTTGGAGAAGATACATATGCATATTTTGCCTAAATTTTTCTTAAAAGATTTAAATACATATTTCAACACCTAGCACAAGAATTTATACAATTAAGATGAAGTTCATTACTGGGAGGAGACATTGTATGAGACCTCTTCATTACTCACATCCCAATTGAGTGTTCAGTGAGTAAACAATGGCCAGGTTTTATCTTGTATCCTATCCAGGGATTAATTAGGTAACCAAGTATTAAACTGTTTATCCAAGTGAATTTTTCATCCAAGTGCAAGGTCTGGTATGTAAAATATGCATAGCACTGCACTGGGCTCTAGGATTGGGGTTGATTTCACTTTATGTCTAGATCTCAGCAAGCCATCTAACTTCTGTTTGTTGCCAATGGAGAGAGGAAGGCCCACTCACAACATGGACTGAGCCCACACAGATTTTACCCAACCAATCCACTACACCGGTGCTTGCTTTGAAAAGTGGAACAAGCCATGTATTACAGAGATGTAGGATTAGGGTAATAAATTAGGAATGAGAACATGGCCACCAGCTGATTTCCCACTGATTCTTAATTTAAGTGTTGCTTCCCTTAAACTGTTTCTCTCTAACTGTTAAAGACATTATTAAAGACAAAATGTTAATATGCTATTTATGCTATAAAACTATTTCGCTCCTCCTATATAGAGATACAGATATACACAAATAAAATGGTGAGCACCTGTCCTGCATAACCCTGTGTGCTTTAACGCTGCTCTGGGGTTTTATGCAGTTATTCCCCTGCTCCCACAGCTGCTTTGCACTATTCTCTACCACTGCCGCAGTAACACCCACGTGCATGGCCCTTTACACAGCAGCTGTCAAAGAAAGCTGGGCACACAATCACTTCTCTCTGTTTGCTCCTGTTGTTGTCGTGATTTATTAGGTACAAAGGCAGGAGACTGGCCCCCCCGCACAAGTCGGAAATAGAGTGTTTCACCCCAAAAGGGAGTATGGGGAATGGTGGGCGAGCTACAATGACCAGGTAAGCAAAGAGCAAGTGGCCTTAGGTCAGTGTGATATGTCTGTGAACAGGAGGAGCAGCCCTGGACAATTCCAGGCCAGATCCTCTCTCTGTAATTCCTGTGTATCCCATAAAATATGTTTAGAAAAGAAAAAGAAAAAATATGTTGCCACTGCTGATTTCTGTGTTCATCTGACTGCCAAAAAACTCTGCACCATGTTCATTCCAGTGATCTGAACCACGTGTCCTGTGTGATGTTGTTGTAATATGGTGCTTTAGGGAGAAGAAGTCTTACACCTGACTCATTAAGCCAGTCGGGCAGATGAAAAGAAACAGCATTCAAACCTGGAGTAAGGGTCGACCACTACATATTAGGATTACATTAACTCTAATCAAAAGAATTTTTTAAAAAGGCAGAGAAAAACTGATTGATAAAAACATTTCCAATATGGAAATGTTGGTTCTTCTCAATCAAAATATCTTGTGCAAAAGTGTTGAGTTTTACAGTAGTTTTAAGGAAAGGTTTCAAAGTAGTTTTAAACATCTTTTTCAGAACTTTCTGCATTTAATTTAATCTATATACTTATTTTCAATTTTTTTCCATTATGTATTGCATGACATTAAGCACCAATGTTACAATTTAATGAATAGCAAATACTAGATTTTCTTCAATGTTACTGGGATTAACTGCTTCAATAAGGCCATTTTAATGTTTTTCTATTGAAATATTTCAAACTACTTAATTCTGTGAAATGCTTGGAGATTTCAGCTATTCTTCTCATTTTGAGTCCAGTCAGATTTCCAAAAGTTGAATCCTCCCATAGGACAGAAATTTCATTTCTCCATACATCTCCTTTCATAAATGAATAAGCACATGAATATACATCTTTCATGAAACAATGCTCTTAAGAAGCATTGTATCATTGTGTTTTATTCGACTAAGTGTTAGAAAAATTTTACCATTTATTTAAAGATCTACTCATTCCTTATCAACCATTGTAGGATATTTATAAATGTAACCTTATAGAGCACAGGTTGATCATATTATACCTTCACATTTCCAAGTGTTACATCACTTGGGAAATTTTCTCATTGCAGGAGGGTGTTCAGTGAGACCCTTGCACAGGGTTATGTTTCCCTTGGGTACAGCATTCAGCTACATACATAAGGCATCAGCATTCACACCACAGTGCACACACCTGAGAGTTCCTGCAGTTTAAATAACATCAGAAACATTTGTTTCTGAGTGTTGTAGACAAAGAATATTTTTTTGTCAAGTGGAATTGTCTCTTGTCCATGTGTTGTCTGGATTTTTTTTCTTACATTGCATTGCCTTCAGAAATATTTCTTTTTCATGTAAAAGTTATCTGCAATCAATATATATAACATAATTTTGAAGAGTGGAAGAGTACAGGTAATTGTCAGACAACTGTATTTTGTTGTACAGTATACAGCTCTGTTTTGCTTGGCCATATATACACACCTGAAAAACTTCTTTTTTATATCTTCACAGTGAAGAATCTGTTTCCATTCCAGACTGTAATCGATCTGAGTCAAGTAGAGAGGAGAAAAAGATTCCTGTTAAAGAGGATGCCCTAACAGTCAAAAAGACTGGAAACTGTGTCAGTCTAATAGTTCCACAACAAGACTGTCAGCTGCAAGACCTACTCAAACAGTTAAGAACACCTGCTGCTTAACAGAGAATGCAATTGCATTTGATGGCTGTGTTTTGGTGTCTCCAGCCACAATGTCCTGGCCAATGGTCCTTGTCCAATTTTGTGAGCTCAGTGGAGTTGCCACTGAATAGCCTGGGAATTTCCCAGAGGGAGCTCAGACATTGCAGAATAGAAAGTAGGTACCATTCTCGTGTCTCAGTAAGTATCAGAGCAGTGCTAGAAGTCACTGACATGAAGCGTAGATGGAAAAATACAGATGCAGGAGTCTGACCATTTGTGATTGATGAAAAAACTCATCATCTCACAGGACAAAGAGGTGCCATGATACTGACCAAATCCCACTTGCAGTCTTTCAGCCTAAATAGTGCCATGCAATTCATACTGGGCAGCGTTGTTCAGCTCATATCCTCATATTCCTCATGCAACACTATATTCGTGTTCCAACCCTAGTGTGGATATTTACCACATCAGGGCTTAACTACCCCTTTGTATTAGTATTACAAGTGGCTTTGGATTTTTCGAGATGAAAAGTGACATAAAAATAGAAGCAGTGGGTACATTATGGGATTTGTTGTAAGGCTATTTCTAATTAAGTGAAATTATGACATCCTGCATCACCTGTGAGGATCATTCACATATATATGATAAAATCAATGACGTTTTATGAAGCTTTCACAAAGCAGGCATCACAGCATCATTTCTTTTGCATTTTTTACATGATATTTTTATTTCTGATTTGATTAAATGCAATGATTAAGAAACTGCTTAATAATTCACAGGAGTAATTTTCCTGCTGATAAGTCCCATGTGCAAACATACTTCTGTAATTATTTACCAGGCATGCCAAACATCTAAAAATCTCCTGATTGCATGCTCTTTGCAGAGGATAGAAGTCAAATTAACTCTTGACTTTGGAGATACAACTGGGAGAGTTAAATTTTAATTTTTTTTTTTAGTTGGTTGGGTTTTTTTTGTTTGTGTGTGTGTCTTTTGTATTTCTTTTTCTTGTGCACTGCTTTCATGCTTGATTTCAGTGTCAGGTAAGGCAATGGTTTCTATTTCTCCCAGACTCCATTTCAGACCTTTAGCTATGAAAAAAATGAAGAACCGTGTTGACCAAGTAATGCTGAAAACACCTTAAAGCGTGTTCTGCATCAGGAAGAAGAACTTAGTTCAAGAGGTGCCATTGTCCTCTCTCCCGCTCATGAATAGAATGCTGCAGTGTAGCAGAGATGTGTTCAGATATGCTTAAAATGGCATTTTTTGGATAAAAAGAGTAGCACAGATCTAGTTACCTTAATTAACCATCACAATGAGGTTACTGGACTAGAGGAAAGAAGATACATCTGATACCAGGGTCATTTTTGCACTTTGGGTGATCATCATTTGTGTACTAAAAATGTTTCATCCAGATACCAGACCCTCCATTTCCCATTCTAGCCAGGCATGCTGATGAAGCTGCTGTCGGAATTAGCATCACTGGTGGCTGAACTGGGAGGTCACTGGCAAAGGTTTTGTCCATCAACTCTCTCTCACCTTGTAGTTTCTTTCATCTTTACATATTAAAGTCATTAATATAAATGCCAACTGGGATTTTCATGAGGAAAGGAGGCATCAACAGATTACAGTTTGTAGAGTAATACAAATAATTGGTCTTGCAGTTGACAATAGAAAACTACTCTGAAAAATAATTGCAAAATGTTTGTTTCTAGAATTCAGGACATGACAAAATTGTTTCTTGCTCTGTATCATTCTTCTTTTCTGTTTTGTCATAATATATATCCATAGAAAAATCAATTTGAGAATAATTTAAACTAAATAACTCTAGTGATATATCACTAGCAGGTTATTTGTTTGTGGCAGAATTGTCTTTTACCTAGGGAAACAATTATTTAGGTATGTAGAGGTTTCCATTAAAGTTTTTTAAAATTAGAGAAATAACAATAACACAAAGCATTACAGTAGTAGAATTGATCTAATTTAGACATCTTTGGTTCTGCATTCAGTTAACCAGGTTGTCCTATATTTCTGGGAGAAATTATGACTTGCTTCTTCATGGTTGTATACTGGAGTTCATCGCTTCTACCAATTATTTCATTTCAGTGTTTTTAGCATGTTGCAAGGCACCTGCCTTCTCCCAGGGATGAAGAACTTGGGTCACAACAAGCAAAAGGAATAATGATCTGAGATTGCAAGTGGCAAGACGAAAGAAAATGCATATCTGGCCCTACTTGAATTCATCACAAGCACACACACACACACCATCCCTTATGAAGAGTCAAGTTTTAATTAAGTCTACAGATAACACACAAATCCTTTACATGGAGAGTAATTCTGTCACTGAGTCTTTAATAAGGTTTCAGCAGAGTCTGAAAGGAGAACAGATTCTTACTATTTACTTTGAATAACCAGAGTTCTTTTTGGCAGAAAGTTATATGGGCCAAGCCAAGTACAGAAGTTTATCCTGCTTACCACTGCCAGCTGCTTCTGGGGATAACACAGGAAGACTTCCCCATTAAAGACAGGAGAAGCCTGCACAGTGTTGGAGCAATACCTTAATTGCAGCATTTTAGCCATTGAAACATCTGGGCATAAATTTGCCACCAATTTTAGCTCCATAAAATTTAGACCAGTGTTCTGAAATATGGACTTTCATTCATGGACTTTTAAATTTAGGAATTCGAAATCATTCCTTATTATAGTCACATGAGGACAGATTGCAAACATATCATATAGGTCTCCATCAAGTTATTGTCCAGTGTCTGTTTGCAATTGTAACATTTCAAATCTGGAGTTAGATACCCATATTAATATGTGATAGAGAACAAAAATTCCCTTACATTTTTATTTTAATCTCTATGATTCCATTTATATTTTTTTCCACTGCTGAGTAGTACTATGCAACTATGCATCCTAAGCTTTCTTAAAAAACAATGAATTCCATAATTTTAAACTGATTTTCCTAGTTCAGTCAAAGATATTAAGAGAACAAGTGACTTATTTTCAAATTGCATATGCTTTCAGTAACTGTCCCCAGTATCAGTCCTTAGGCACTCACTTTCAAAATTAATTTTAGCAACTTCAGGTAATCAATGAGAATGGCACCCTTGTTAAAATATGAGAGTTTTCAGCTGCTGTGTCTGTCAATTCTGCTTCCTGTTTTTTGTTTCTTCTGCATTTTGGAGGACCGTACCAAACAAATTTGCTTCACTAGCACCTGGCTTAAAAATACTTGTAGCAGACCTATGCACCATCTCATAAATAATCATATCACAGAGGAAAAAATGTTGCAACAAAACTTCTATTACCTCAACCAAAACAAAAGACAAAATGTTCTGTTCTAGGCAGTTAAAAAAATATGTGTGTAAAGGGAGGGGAATATTTATTTTACACCTAAGTGTATAAAAAACACTTAATACGTCTCATGAATACAGAAAAAAAAGCCTTAAAGACAAAACTCAAGTATCTTTAAAAAGATTAAGTAAGGGAAGGAAATGAGAAAAAAGACTAATTGCCATTCTGTCATCAAGTGGACAACTGTAGAAGCAGTATTTGAAATATCCGCTACTTCAAAAGCTCTCTCATTTATTCCAATTTCATTTCTTGTACATATTATATCGGGGCAGGTCTAGCATCCAGGAAAAAAGCTGGTCTATCAAAATCAAAGCAGCTTTTAGTAAAGATGATGGAGAAAAAATTACTATGTCTGATTCTTAGGAAATCTCTCTTGTGCATAAAGCTGAACTTAACCTATAGCAAAAGAAATTTAAAAAAAAAAAAAGTCCTGCAAAAGGCTTTGTTTTACAAAAAAAAAAAAAAAAAAAAGGCTAACATTTTGATACCACTGATTGGAATTTGCTGCACTCTCCTCCTCTCTATTCAGTGAAATGTACCAGCAGAAGAGCAGAACAGGGTAGAAAAATTTGTATTCAGCCAAACTTTGTGGTAGAATTCCTTTGGGAGTTCAAAAGTGAAATTACTCTGTTTTCAACTGAGGGAACCAAAATCTGTTTACAAGAAAAATCTAAAATTTCACTGACCTAAAATTTCCGATGAGTGAAGAGTCAAGGCAGAGCTGGGCATAGTAAATGTAAACAATTCCATTCCTAGACATCCTACTCTATGTCTGTGATTTATCTTTATTTCTCTATTTTTAAATTGTGGGCATTGCATGGTTTCCAGTTAACCTGACAGAGAACCAATCAATATACAGTTAGAACAGGACTTTAAAGTGTTATCACTGCAATTTATCCACCACCCAGTTTCATGCCAATATAAGAAAACAAGTGGTGCTCCTTTCACAGAGGCAATAAATGATTGCACATTTCAGTCCAGTGCTGACTTCCTGGTAAGTAGGTGCAGCATGATAAAGCCAAGGATACATTTCTGCCATTAAATTCCTATTATTGCCAGGAAGGCTACTAGGACTTTAGCTATAGGACTCCTTACTGATAAATTATAGAATCAAAAAGGTTGAAAACACCTCTGAGATCATTGAGTGCAACTGTAAACCCAGCATCACCGTGCTCACCATTAAACCATTTTCCCAAGTGCCACAACCAAACATGTTTTGAATAATTCCAGGGATGTTGATTCTACCACTTCTTTGGGCAGCCTGTTCCAATGCCCAACCACATGTTCAGTGAATGGTGCTTGTGTCCTATTCAGCTTTTACTATCAAGGAATTTACAGTGAATAATGGTCAAGTCTTTTAGGTTTTTGCACAAAATTTACATGCAACAGCCATTGGGTCTCCTTCAGAGCCCTGGGATGAACATGAGAGCCACATGCACTGATTACTCTTGGGCAGAGTACTAAAGCAGTGAATGAGTATATCAGCCAAGACTGACCCAAATCTAAACTGAGGTTCAGGGATGTTGGTGACCTTGTTCCACAGAAGATTTAACTGTCAGCTGCCTTTGCCAAGGGCTGGACCCAACCTCAGATTTCATCCTTTTCCTTTTCCCAGGTTCTTCAGTCTATATCTCCTTCAAAATTGTCTCTTTAACTGTGACTGGGGAGGGAGCAACATGTTCCCTTCACAAGCTCTTATATTATGACCTTCAGGCTGTGAAAATATCTACATGCATTTAATGCTCACAGACACACTTAAAGGGTTTGAACATCTCTACTGAGCCGCTGCTTGAAGTCATGAGGGTTGCTAGAATATACCTCTTTCTTTGGGCAAACATTTCTATTCACATTTACTACTTCTTCATGTTAATGGTGTTTATTTCACCCCTGTGGCTGGCAGCTTTGTCACAGATCCTTCTAAGACCTCAGCAGGAGGACATCCAGGACTGGATCTAGATCCTCTCTTCCTGCCTGCTCAAAGTTACAAGAGCCACATCATTCTACCTCCCAGCCCAGGTCAAACTCAGCAGTACCTGGGAAAAGGTTTCATTGTCATCATACCAGAAATGGAGGCAAGATCTCATCTGCCAAACAATGCAAATTCTGCTCCTGCTGCTGTCACTGAGCTCCCACTGAACTCAGGACTCAGCATGACCAGTGAGCCAAGGCTCTCAAACAGTTCCCAACACCCACTGCATGTCCTTAGAGGGAACAGTTTTACTCTGGAAGGCATTACTGCCAGCTCCTGTTCAGTCCAGAACGGCACCCACAGAGATTCACAGAGTCAAAGTGAGCTGTGCTAAAGGTTAGACTTTGCCTTTCCTTCTTGCTCTGATTGAGGTGCAGCAGAAGGAAAGGATTGTCTGAACAGCAAGTTACAAGCCACCAGCTGTTTTGTCTGGCATTTTGGGTGTAATATCCCAATACTTCCAAGATCCGAATAACATCCTGGTGATCATTGCAGCAAAGGGGTTAACCCATATGTACTGATGCAGATAATTTCCCAGTCTACCCTCTCTTAAAGAACCCACTGTTTTACATTGTGTTTGTCTTCTGGATTCTGTCATGCTGCTTTTGAAGGGGAAAGCTGTTGGCATGTGTTGTGTTATATGATCCATCTTAATTTCATGTAACATAATCACGGATATGAACCCACAAGAAGGTCTTGTTTTACACTCAGCATGCAACCTTTTTCTTTTTAGATGATCAGAAGACTATTAAATTGATAGTTTGAGGCAAGCCTCCCCATGAAGGCCTGTATAAAGTAGTCTGTGTTTAGTAAACTATGTGCTTTGTAAACTGTTATGCTGCAGGCTAACATGAGAATATCTATTTCAGACATAAAAAGCAAACAAAAACCAAATTTTCAATAATCTGCCAGGGTCTCCAATGTTGTTTTCTTTTCAAAAATCCTAAATGGCTATAGCAAATGTTTTGGAAACCAAAGTGACTTGTCTACAGTTTTGATACATTTTATGTACAAATCATGTTTATTTGTATGTGGAGACTGTTTTTCCTGTTGACATCATTTCAAAGTCATTGTCTGTTTCAGCTAAGAAATATTTCTAATGATCTTTCTTATTTCCAAGAACTATATGTTCATGTATGTGCAAACATCAGCTCATCAGAAAGGAAATACTATGTGAGGAAAATGTAAAAGGAAATACTATGTGTTTATAAGGGCCACAGCCAGCTTGTCTTAGGTATCAAAAGGAGAACAATAAGCAACTTTGAAAAAGAGCAGAGTATGATGGGTTCTGAAGAGAATTTACCCTAAGAGGACTCATTTTGCAGAAAAGTGGAGCAAAATGTTTATTGCTGTGTCCAAACTCAGGTTACCAAGAGGAGCTGCTTGTATAGCTTGTCTGGTATTTCTTTCCTACTAGGAAAATAGTTTCATTCTCTGAGCCAACCTGCAATTTAAAAAAAAAAAAATTCTTTAATCTAGTGGCAGCTAGCTTGCCAAGTACCTCAATGAAGAAGTTAGAAACATCTCTCCACCTTCAACCAGTATATCTATCCCCTTTCTGTGTATTGCAGCAATACTTCCAAGTAGTGGAATATAAGAGTTTTTTTCCCCAGCTTTAAGAGATTATGCTTCTTCGTCTCCCAGTCTACAATCCCTGCCCCATACCAGGAATCCATGTTCAGAACACTCTACCAAGCTTCTTACCACTGAAAACTCCCATGCCAGCATGCACAACTGCTCACTGCAACTCAGCCAGTCCAGCTCTCTCACTCTCTTTAAGCATTTAATTCTTCCACACTTCTCAGTCCCACAGCCCCTCTTCCTGACACTAGTCCAACAGAAGGGAAGCAATCAAGCTGCTCTCTGCCCCAGGATGGACACTGCCACTGTCCCATGGGCCTCAACAGAGGGGTCAGCAGTGGCCATGGACCAGCACAGGACAGGTGGTGGCTGAATGTACCTGTGGCCTGTGAAATGAGCTGGCACACAGCTTGTTTTCCTGGAACACACAGGTACAAATGATAGATACAGATACAGATATAGATATAGTGCAATACATAGATATAGATGAAATTATAGTCAGTTTTGTAATGAATATGAGCTCTGAAATACCATATGCCCATGTTATAGGTACAGTGCCATAGATTGAACTTTGATGCAAGTTACCATCTTATCTCGTTTGTGTTTACAGCTCTAATGGGAAATCAGTTTCCTGGGCCCAGAATGAGAAAAGCAGCCGAGGAGCACACCTTTGGCAGCGGTTGTCAGTCCACATCAACAAAAAAGAGAACCCCAACCAAACTGCAGTGATCAAGCCTTTTTCTAAAAGCACAGATAGTAGCCGACACAGTAGCAGCGCTACATTTCCTGAGGCTAGTGCCAAAACGCTTTACGACGTTTCGGAAGCTGAAGAGCAATACCCAGCTCAGTACCGACCACAGACTCCCTCACCAATCAGCACTTTGAGCCACAGAACTGCCTCTGTCAGCCGAACAGAAGATGAAGCCCCTACCTTCCAATCAGAACCTCCTCAGAGAAGTAGCTCCTCTCAAGGCTCCCTCATGGAGCAGATCAGTAGTGTTGTTACTCGCTTCACAGCCAATATCAGTGAGCTGAACTCTATGATGCTTTCAACATCTACTCCAGGGACAGCAGCAGCTGCTCCTCTCTGCTCCTCATACCTGATTCCACGGGAAATTCAGCTCCCTACAACAATGACCACACTCGCAGAGATCCAGCCGCTTCCTGCCATTGAAGTCAATGGCGCTTCACAGTCTGCTAGGAAACCTTCAAATGACAGCATCAAAGAAGGCACTTCAGAGCCCCCAGCTGCCAAGCAAGACCTGGAGGAGTTGGTTGCTTTAACTCCCCCTTCTCCTTTTAGAGACTCCATCGATTCTGGAAGTGCATCTCCCAGCTCTCCAGCTTCTGAATCAGCTCTCTGTATCCCATCCTCCCCCAAATATGACACACTCCTCATCAGAGATTATACTCAAAGTTCTTCTTCGCTGTGAATGTAGTTCAAGACGACGTTGGATCTCAACAACTACAAGCAAGTAGTGAGGGGACAGCCAAGTCTTCAAGATCTCCAGTGTTTACGCAGACAGTATGAGAGTCATTGGGTCATCTTGTGAGAAATGGAAGGGAAGAAGAGGAATTACTTGAGAAGTGGAAACATCAGATTAATTATGCTGATTTAAAGACAAAATGACTCTTGGCAGATTATCGTGGCCTTAAAAAAACATGGGCTTTTCAGAAACACTGAATCTATTTTTGAGGGCTTATAAGGAGTCTGTTAATCCAGTTACATACCAAGTGCTTTGCTTTAGTATTACAATGAACTGTGTGTACAATATAGGGGACGGGGGGGGAACTAGATTGTAAACAACTGTACAATGGTTTGTTTGTTTACTCTGATCCCTTACCCAGAAGTGAACCTTGATCTTTTATCAAGAATAGAAGACCAAACATTGAATGTACGTTTTCTAAGAGACTCAAATCTGGGACCAACCTGTCAAGTTTTCTTTTTTTTTCTATGAAGATCTCAAAAAGCAGTAATATATGTTCAGTAACTATGAAACTTTTTGCTGAAGAATATTGTGTCTGTGATACGTTACACGTGGATAACACTAAACTGAGGCTTTGCAGTGAGTGACTGCAACATGGAGGGCTTTACAAGTGACTTCTCAACCTACACATTTGTTTATGAAATTCTCTTCTATCAGTATCAAAAGTTCAATTTGTTAACATTGGATTCACCTTCACAACAACAAAACCCAAGGAAGATTTCCTGACTATTTCACCATGTTGCCAACAAATAATGAAGTAGCAAAAAATATTTTCTGGAGTACTGTTTTGTAATTCCCTTATCAGGGCAAGTTGTTGAGATGAATATTCTCTTTCTAGCAGCACTACCAAGCTATATTATAGCTGCACTCCCAACTGAAATTAACGTATTTTTATGGACAATCTCATGATAATGTTACCAGTTAAAATACTTATTCAGATTCCCATAATCTTTGCTTGTAAGGAACAGGTAAACACCCTAAGGATTTTCTCCATATTTTGAATGACAGAATTCTAGGATACCAGATTGGATTATGACAAATGTTAACTATCAGTGGAAAGGTTATCATAATCATAATTTTTATATATAGGGTAAAAAACCCTGTGTCAAAATCTGCTTATGGGAGATTAAGCTACTCTTTAATAAGCAACAATTTTAAGTTTTGTTTAGCTGCTGATGCCTTGCAGCTATGAACAGTGACAAAAAAAAATACATTAAAAGCAATACAGAGTAAAGGTTAAAACAGAGAAGACCTAATGAGATATGAACCAAGAGAGTCTTTGTTTCTTAGCAACTCACAGAAGAAGCAAGGGGATTCCTCATATTTTTTTTCCTATATCAAGGTAGTACAGTTTAGTGCACTTCATACTGTCACAGCACTTTTTTAATACAGGCAGGGAAGAGTTTTAAAGTTTGAATAGTAGCTAAATAATTTTTGATAGGTGTAGTTACATAGAACTTGTAAGTCAGACCCTAAACGCACACTGTATTGGCTCTCTTCTTCATGACATAGCTGTCCTCAGGTGCCAAATTTTTATGGGTTTGTTTTATTTTATTGAAGGATAGCATGAAGTGATGAGTAATGTACTTCAATTCAAAGTTGAGTTGATGTAGCCTTATATAGAAGACAGCCTCAAGGAAGGGAGCCTTGAAATAAGGCTGCTATGTTTTATTTTCAAAACCTTTAGATCTTGTTTCTTCAAAGATAACAAATATTTTGTAATCAAAATTCATACCTCCTTTTTCTCCCCCATGTTCAAAATAATAAATACCTGATCAAACAAGTAAAAGATAAAAGCACATTCACATACTTTAGCAAATAACATTTTCTATTCCTTTGGGATGCTTGTTTCACTATTATGTGTTGCACCCCAATCTGCTGCTCAACAATATTTAAAAACAAAAAGTAATAGATGACTGAATCCAGACCAGCACCTCACAGAGATACTCTAGTGAGTCTAGAGCAAGGTAGTGTTATCCAATTGCAGTCTGGGCATGCTTATTTTGTCAGGAACAGTCATTTACTAGCTATGCCTACAGCATGAACAGGCAGGTCACAAAACAGGTCTACTCCAGAAAGCAGATCCCTACACCAAGGCATGACTGGAGGTCCTTGTTGCCCATACGTAGTTCTTGCCTCCTCACACGACTGATCAGCACGGACTCAGCTCTGTGCAGCTGCACGGTTCCCAGAATAGAGCTCAGTTTTGCCCTCTTGGTTCACAGTACTAGCATGTCTAATCATTCCCTAGCTGCCCATGTCTTCGAGAGAAATCATCTTCTGTCACAGGTTACAACCCACATTTAAGGGAAGAGCATGTCCAGTCAGTCTGTGATACAATCATTCTCATTAAGGGAGTTTAGACCACTTAAATGTTGTTCGTGGAAGACTTATATGCTAATATTCATCTCACATCAGTGCAATATTGTTTTAATATAAGCAGAGTGTACTGAGATAGTTAATGTGAATTTCAAAGGGATTCTATTACTGCCTGTTCTCTTATACTCCAAACTATTGACCAATGCCCTTACAAGAGCATACTCCACCTTGATCTTACCCTAGCATTTTAGGTCCCCATTCCTGTAGTCTTTTCTTATGGTGGTGGACAATTAATATAATTGTATTCCTGCTAAAATCTGTGGGTTTCACTGCACTGTGAAATAATCAGCAGTGGAAATAAGGATTGTATGGACAAACATAAAAATCTTTCCTTAAATACAAAACTAATAAAAAGGAGTGAGAAATAGAAACTGTCAAGCTCAGCATAAATATACCTCTTCTCTCAAACAGCACCATCCTGGCCGTAGTTATTGCTCAGAGCTTTCGGACAATTTTCATACATACTGTCAAGATGATATAGGTATGAGGCTGCTTCATGTGCCCACACACACAAAATCCTCAGTCTAACATCTGAATACATGTTTTAAGAAGCTAAAAACTTAATGTTGTGCAACCCAAGTTTTAAACACTTTTGTTCACTCTCACTTTCAGAGGAGTCATACATCTTTTGCATATCTATTAGCCACAGTAGAAATTTTAATTGCACAAGGAACCATGGATGGACCTTGCTGAGACAGTACCCTCTTGGAGTCAGTCTACTTTTAAGGAAAGGTAGGACAGCTTTACTGGCATTTAAAGAAGGAAGAATCCATTTTAATTGTGCAGACTGGAATGTATCAACATGATTTTGTTTGATGTGTCTGGATTTCAACAAAGGAAGGAAAGGTTTTCTGGAGAAGAGGGCAATGGTATAATGACTGTAGTAATAATCCAAATGAGTCCAGTGGGATATTTACAAAACTGGAAAGTTCTTTGGGAGAAGCCAGTTGGTTTTACACAAGAGGAAATTATGAATGACAGATATCATGACTTTATTATGCTGTTTGTATGCTAGTCTATATTTAGGACATTAAGATATAGTAGCAGGGGTTTTCAGACGTGAATACAAAAGTTATAATCATGAACACTTTTCAATCTAACTAAAGAATGTGCAAGTACCAACTGAATGGCTTGAAATTTGCCTTCCAATTTAGTGCTGCTGCCAGAAAGGGAATTAAATTATCTGAAACTGTTGTCATTCTTGACCACAGGGACCTCAAAGAAATCTCATATTTCTTTTGTGCTTGAGGCCAACCCTAAAGAGTGATGGTGTAACCACATCTGGATCTGTGCTTTTGAAATAAAGTGAGTCACTCTGGCAGGCCGGTTGGGAAGAAGTCTTTGCAATACTGAAGAACTATATATCTAAATTGGCTCTGAAGAATGATTGCATGACTTTGAAGATGTGCTTCCTTGTACTTCTGTCTGAACATTTGGTGCCTAGACCCATGCAGATACCTTAGACCAGAAATTTTTAGACCATGGTCCACAAATCACTTGCTGATGCTTCATAAGAGGCTGGTTGATCACAAGGTGCTGGCTTCTTCCATTGATTTCCAGCTACAAAAGTGAGATAGACATGAAATGCTAATTAAAAAACTATTAAAAGTTCTAAAAGAAAAAAAAAAAAAAGTTATGTTAGTTTGCTTGGATGTTTATTCAGTTGCTGTGTTTGCAAAAGAAAATCTTTTGTTAAAAACTGGGAGAATAAGGATTCCAAAGAGAGCAAATAGGAAGGCCAATCCATGATTCTCCCTCTGGATGATAGCGGAGTTCCCCTGGGAATGTTTCTTTTAGTGTGCAAGACCACACTGAAAGACAACATAGCTGTGGGTGTAAGTTCTGTAAAGGAAAGTGTGCAAACTTGTTATTCTGCTTAATACATCATTTATGAAGTGAGAGGATAAAGGATGACAGCAACAGCCAGCATACAAAAGAGTTGGTTCCTTAGGGTAATCAGAGCACTATGCTCAGGATTAATGATGTGACCACAAATTTTTATTGTATTGGAGACCAGTGTCAGGGCTGACCCAAAAAAAAGACTTTGGAGCCAAAAGTTAGGATTTCAGAAGAATTTAATACCTATATTTTAAACTCAAATTTAAAACAGCTATTCAACTGCCACCTTACTCCAGCATCTACCATTGCATGTCTGCATATGCTCAGAACTAACTTGATCATCACACATGTAAGGATCTTTGTACCTAACTCATGTTAAAACCCATCAGGGATGCATAAAACAGCAGTTTCTAGGTTAAATCCCTGTATATCCCATGAGACAGTACACAGAATGCACAGCACAGTTTCCTGGCTGGAAAGTGCTCTAATGACTCAGTGCTGAGATACTCTCTGTTCGTTTCCCTAAGGTAACTTCATAGGACAGAAACAAATTCAAGAGTCTGCCAGTGGAAAAGGAACAGCTACTGTGCAATCTGATAAGACATACACTGAATAAAATTAGAGACCATATATGACCATTTAATATAAAATACTCTAAAAATCACTGGAAGAGGGACAAGGTCAGTATTTTAACCACAAAGAGGAGACAACCTTTAGTCTGTGCTATATATTGGCTTAAAAAAAAGCTAAATACTTCTCTGAACCATGTTTCAGTGACAGGAGGGAAGGATGTGCCCTTACATAACCTGTATCTGCAGAAATCTTGTCTTCCATCTGGAGTTCTCAGAGCCCTCCATGGAAAGAATAGATTGAGTCTTCTTGGATAGGTGAAGGAATTAAACTTGAGCTTCCTACTTCTGTGAGACTGCAGAAAAAGGCACCCATTTCATTTTCCTCCAGCCACCTTTTACAAAGGTGACCTGACCCATCTTTGAAACAAAAGGTATAGCTGTCCCCAAAAATTGATCCCCATGGAAAATTAGGATGTTTTGCACATTGCATTTACATACTGGCTCAAATAGAGTATTCCTAGACATCTCTTTCCTTGTTATGTTGCTTTCTTGGGCACTAACTCTTCTCACAAACTCCACAGCAAGGTTAGATATTTAACAAAAGGTCCTGACCTTCACACTAGAGCAAGAAACCTATATATTACACTGAATAATTTTAAGTGCTGAAGTCCTTTCCTGGCATTGGCCTTTAATCTATTGAGGTCAATAGAATCATTCCAGATTAATGCCCACAACAATAAAAATCAAAGTTGGATAGTGGCCACTGAAGTCTAGATTTTGGTTATTTGTTCTGCAGAGAATGATAATGACAGGATGATCTTCCCACTCTCTTTTGAATCAAAGGGCAGAGGGATTTTATGAAGTTCCTTCCTGAAGCTATGCTTGGTGAATAGGTCCTTCCTACCATTCCTCTTTATCATTCCTACTCTATCTGGTATCCCAATGGGAAAATCATCTGCTAACTAAATGTGTTAAGGCATGTGAGAGAATATGTCTAAAAATAACCAACAGGTCAGTTTTCTGGCAGTTTAATGAATCTCAAAAAAGGAAGTCAATAATCTCCATGGACAAGAAAATAATTCATCTGCTACCCATTTCAGTGTGTACTTCATTTAGTAAAGACTGAAGTTGAATTACCTGAGTTCATTCTTTTTCTGGTGGTTTTTATTATATCCTCTGTTCAAATCTCTGCAATTGCCACTTTTAATTTTATACTGTGAAAAGGAAAAGAGATACAGACCAGTGAAGTATAAAGCCAAGTAAAAAATTCATCTGGATGATGAATTGGTGTATATGGCCGGTTTTGCGTCACCTGAGCAATGACAGTACTAATAACAATAATCATTAAGTCACTCCTATCTGCCAAATGGGAACAAATATACTATGTATATTACATGTAATAATAGGATTATATGGCAGCTGCTGGTGGTATTTGTAATTAGAAATCTATATAGAATATAGATGTTTTAGAGAGACGGTGCCAATTCCAAAAGATTTGTGTGGGCTACAAGTGCTTGTAATTCTTTTTTTTAATTTGCTAATAACTTATGAAGAACTGGTTTCAAACATTCTGTGACTGTTTGTTCTTTTTTATGTTGTTGCTGCTTATACTATTAAAACATAGAGAATGTAAAGTTATTATTTTGATGTGAACTGAAAATGATTTTTCATAAAATTTAACATTTTTATCAGCTTTGGTTTGCTTTCTACCTGTACAAATGTAATTTATTTTAGCATTGAAGAATACACTTGCTTGTTTCTCAATTGTCTACATCATGTTATAATTGGTGTTTATGTAGAGTCAGGTACTTTTTGAACAGTATTAAAAAAAATCTGTGATATGACTGAAAACTGGATCTTTTTTTCTCCAAAACACTTACAGCTATGTTTTCAGTGCATTTTTCTGCAAACCAGGTGTGTCTATACACAAACTCTTGAATTATAATCTTTCTCTCTCTTTTTTTCTCCCTCTCTATTGTTTTAAAGGGTTAACTCAGCATTAATGGTATCATGGTTACATAATATTCTAGTACAGTTTGGTCTTTGTCTTTTGAAGCAAACGCAATCTCATTGATGAGGAGTATATAGATTTGCAGGTTGAGGGAAATAGTAAAATAATCGAGTCTTGAGCAACAGCAAACACAACTGTTCTACTTAGAATCATATACCAAACCTTGATTTTTGTAGTTGTAAGAAAGTATTTTACTCCTATCATTGCAGATACACATCTACTCTTGAACTGCAAAAAAATATCAGAGAAAAATTTTTACACCCTTTAACAATTTGTTTTCTAGTGCTCTGCCTTTGTGATCACTAGGAATAAATGCCTTATCTCATGTCTGGCTGCATTCTGTTTCCAGCCAATAGATTTTGTTATACCTTCCCTGCTAAATGCTAAAAAATCCAAACAAAGCCACAACTCAAAAACCCCCAAACCCACACAAAAAAAAAAACAAAAAAAAAAAAAAACACAAAAAAAATAAAAAACCAACCAACCCCCCAAAACCAAACAAAACCAAAACAAACAAAAAACCCCAAAAACAAACAAAAATTAAAACAAAACCCACAAACAAACAAACAACAAATAAACCCTACAGAAAAAAACCCAACTTTCTAGTTTGTAAATCCTCTCCATCACATTACAAAATCTGTGGTTTGTAATAGTCTTAATATTCTTACATACACTGGCATGAATTTGGAATAATAACACTGCATGCAGTGAAATGCAAAGTGTGAACTGCAGCACTCAGATAAAAGACTATTATACGCATTATTTTCTAAACACATCTCTAGAGATACTGCTGAATCGGTTTATTTGCTGTTGACAAATTAAGGGGAATAATTCATAACATACTGGTAGGTAAAGTGACCAACTCCAGCTAGAAATCATGTGAATTCACATCATGTCTTTGAACTAAAAGTCATATCTCAAAGTAAATTATTTCAGTGTAGAAATCCACAGCAACTGAATCAGTGAAATATACTGCTTTAGATGAAGAATGTTTTAGCAAAAGAAGCATTGCAATTACATTGCAATTTGGAGAGAAAGATTTTGAAAACCATATGCAACATCTTGTTTCATTGCAGAATATTTTTTAAAGCAGTCTCTGGAACACTAGATTAAATTTTTTTCATTTGCAAGAAAAGTTAATTCATGCCATACTCCATGAACACCTCTCAGCCACATTTCTTCTAAGTTTCTGTTGTCACTACAGAATGATGACATTCAGAACCTAAAAAACTAATAAATCCCATTCTAGATTAAATCACAAATCAGTGTTTACCCTGACTAAAAAGAGAGGGGTGCAATTCCATAATCTGCCTTCAGAAATATCAGGGAAATTAGTAATGAGAAAAGGAAAACCTCAACTTCTTTAGAAGTCTGGAGTCCCATTTCTCTGCCTGTCTGGAGCTTGATCTTTCTTTCATGTTTATTCCATAATTGCTATCTGATACCAGAGAAGCCTTACTGCCAGCACTGTCTTCCTCAGCTAAACTAATGCATGGACTGGGTGCTCCTTTCCTTCTCACATTCTCCTTCCGCTCACAGAAGGGATGAACATTGAAAAAGGGGTTAGAATTTTAAGAACTGCAATCTTCCTTGGTGTCTGTTCAGGCACTATTTATTAAATTTATTATTAAATTTGTATGAGTTCAAGACCAAATCACAGTAGAGTAGATTAGACATTTATTAGGGCAAAAGAATTAGATAAGATTTTTTCACATATACAGAAATATTTGTGGTTTACTTACATTTTTTTCAGGGCACTTGTTTCAAAATCACCATCTGCTTTTATTTGTTTGCTTGTAAGCCTTACAATTTAGTCAATTTTTTAGACTAAATCAAAGCAATCAACATGCTCACTTATGATTTTGTTAAATAAGGATTCAAAATTTACCTCCACACAACTTACTACATTTAACTTCTTCCCAAAGGTCAGAAAACAAAAAGTTGCACTGTCAAGTGTTTCCTGGGCTTTCTCACATATGTTGTGAATGTACGTATCATATAATCATAGAATTGTTTATGTTGGAAAGGACCTCTAGGATCACCAAGTCCAAATGTTAACCCAGCACTGTCAAGTCCACAACTAAATCTTGTCTCCTTGTCCCACACCCATATTTTTTTTTAACATTTCCAGGGATGATGATTCCACCAAACTACAGGGGGCCCCGAATTTTAGGTATCAATGACAAGCTTATAAATTAAATACCAGCGAGGCAAAAATATGAAAAGGAGATGTCCTGTATCTATGTAGAAAGAATTAAAGCAGCATCTAGATTATTGAGATAAATTGAGTCAGACAAATAAGGAAAAGTACACCTAAACCAAAAATTTAAGACTATTAGAAGTGAGATTTTAGTAGAGGAGTAATCATGAAACTGTGAATTTAGGAAGCAACTAAAAGGCCAACACAGCTCTGGAGCCCCACCTGAAAGTAAACCAGTCAAAAGTGCTAAGTATCACTCTGGCATAAAGTAGACTGTGGATGGGAGAGCAGTAAAGAGCAGGAAAGAAATAATGTAAAGATGTTTTTGATGTCCCTGGATTTCCATGCTGGTGTCATACCGAAATCCTGGCACAATTATAAACTGTATGAGATGCCATTATTTCCTGATAGATCCTCTTGTCCCATTTCCTCATCTGAGTCTGTTATTTGATGGTCAGAAAGATGCTGGACAGTTAGATAATTGTGATAGGAAAATCTGGCACTGAGTTAGTGCAGCAAAGTTGAAAACACAAAGACTTGCCATGTTCTGCTTTGGTAAGACAAGGCTGACAAGCACTGCTGGTATGTGACTACCAAATATCAGAGAGTGTTCATCCAAAGTGGCTTTACAAAGCTTCATCTTAAAGCAATATAGCAGAGTTCCTTGGCTTCTGCCACTTACAGTTTATCCCAGCTGCCTTGCAAATAGCCCTTGGAGGCTTGGTCCATTAGGTCACAAAATACCAGGCTTTCTGGTTGCAGCGCTGCTCCAACAGCAAACTGCATCTGCTTAGGCTGGGGAAATGCACAACAGCCCAGTTATAACACAACACACATGCCTCCAGTGAATTAAGGCTCCCAGCCACAGATGAAAATCCACAGCTGAACACAGCTACAGAGAAGTCATGTCTGCTGCAAATACCCACAGAAATAAAGAGGAACTCACTGGGCAATGTCAGCTTGAATTCAGACCAAAAGGCGCACATTTCTTGTACCACACTACAAAACTCTGCCTGTAACTTTGTTAGAACAGTCTGAATGCTGAAGGAAATTAAAGACATCATATAACATTGCACAGAAAAGTCCAACACTGATGTTATAGATTGCATGAAAATATAGGAATTAACTTTGTCTCTGCTATACCTCAGTTATCTGATGGCAGGCCATGGAATAGTGAGTTTTTAATTTCTTCATCATCCTTTCACTACCTCAAGCAGACAACAAATACACAGCACAATAACTGGCAGATTTTTCGATCATCTCACAGTGCATCGATAGCAGCTGTCTTCAAAACAGATTTGGATATGCAAGCAATGCATCAACACTAGCTGGGAGGGAACATGCAGCCAGCTGAAGAAAGGAAAATGTGCTTCACCAAACAAGGTAAAAAAGAGCCTCAGATTACAGCAACATCAATCCTGAACAATATCACTGAAAATACTGGTGATGAGTGTGAACAAGACCTATGAATGTGTAGCAGGAGTCTGAGGCTGTGTTCAGGAAGGCTGGCAGTGTAATACTTCATGTATTTGTTTTATCTTAGCATGTTTCCATAGAATAATTTTGCCAGAGAATGTGCATCTTCTGTTAACTAGTGTTTGTTTTCCCAGCTTCTACATTTGATAATTTTCACTGTTTTCTTGGCTTTGAATTTCCTCAAAAAGTTATCTACAAAAAAACAGGGTACCTGATTTCCATTGGAAACCCCATTAAACCTTTTACTTGCCTTAAACCTTTATTTTAATCAATCTTTGGTAATTTTGTATTAGTATT
Organism: Pardalotus punctatus; assembly: GCA_013400915.1. Lineage (NCBI taxonomy): Eukaryota > Metazoa > Chordata > Aves > Passeriformes > Pardalotidae > Pardalotus > Pardalotus punctatus. Next base: position 171,014 of record VZTX01006726.1, read on the forward strand.
GCCTGTACTGGTTTGGTTGTTTTTTTGTTTTTTTTTTTTTTGCTTAAGCAAAAATGCAGAGAAACAATTCCCAGTACTAATTAAGTGAATGGGAATTCAGCCATGGAACTACTTAACCAGTGAGTAAGCCTGGAGTTCATTGTTAAACCCTCCCTGTGCTGGAGCTGGTAACAGCCCATGTGCATCAGCAGGGCCACTGCTCCTGGCCAATAACTGCTGAAGAGAGTAATTTTCTGCAGATTGCATGTTCACTAAAATACAGCTCTTGACTAGAGCTGGACTTCCTCCTGACTAATACCCTGTTTTATTGCGCACCAATTGTGTTTAATACAAAACTAGTTTTCTGGGAGAATAAGTTCACTAGGATAGTCAAAGACTACATCATGTCAGTCAATTTCAGTGTCAGGAAATGTTCCAATTAATCTTAAATTTCCTAGAATAGACTATATATAAAGCCATGTTCTCTGTTTCAGGGCTTACTTACATTTGAAACATGAAAAAAATCAAGGTGGAACACTAAGTGTTCAACATAACTGGATCAAAGATGAATGATCAGTCTGTTGACAAAATCTTTCTCAATTAAACAAATTTCAAGTCTCTTCTTCTGTCCTATGGGAAAGAGGGGAAGAGCTCTAAACCAGTATTCAAACCCAGCCCCAAGGACTTTTTGCTGCAGCTGCTGGGACATAAAACCACAGTCACCAATACAACAGTTAAATTTCATTCTCCTCAAGGATGACAGTGTTTTAATTTCAGCTTTCAGGAAATGGGAGGGTACTTAGCTGGGTTCAAAACATGTTATTAATTCCTAATACCCCCTGGCTCAGTCATAAACATGTACTTTTCCTGTATTTTATATGCTTTTTTTCACTGGGGGTGTTGGGACACAGCTGGTCAAGATGGCTTTTGATGCAGCCTTCAGCAAATAACCAGGGCTGGTCTTTCTCATAGCATTTTGTGTTTTCCAAAGTTGCCATATATGCAAACTCTAGAATTTACTTTTTAATTTTTTTTTTTAATTTATTTTTTAACACTAGACAGCAGTGAAAATATTCTATTTGTTCACTGCTGTTTGTTTTCCTGTCTCTCTTGAAAATTTCTTACCAGAGCAGACCTGGTACCTGAGATGCTGTGTTTCTACAGCGAGTCAGCTCACACTGCACAGCACCCGACAGGCAAAGGATGTTACCTGCACACAGAATTCAGGGCTTTTTCCTCCACCCACACATCAAACCAAAAGGCATAGAATAAGTTAAATGTAATTAGTTTTATATGACAAGGTTTGCTTCTTCAAACATTTCAGTTTATTGGTTGTCAATTCAGGCTTGACAGAAAACAATAAAATTTTTGATATTCAAAGCTCCTGTGATAGTATCTATAACAATTGAGTTTGGCCTTTTCAGTGGCTGATTGTATCTGTATTCTCTGAATCACTCTTTGTAATAAATATATTTGCATGAATAGATAGACACAAAAAGTGGATTCCTTTGTGACAAAGTGGTAGAGTTTTCAAAAGGATTGTTTACTTGTTTTAATAGTATTTTAATACTTTTGCCTTCAAAAAGTTCCCTCAGTCATTCATAAAGATAGAAAAGATAATGGGGTTTAGCTCATTTCTTTGCAAGACCACTTCATCACTGACATCAAGACACAGAGTTCCTGAGTGATAAAATGTACTCTTTCAAACATTCTTCCCTGAACTTAAAGCTATATCACAAGTTTAAAACAGGTACATGGTCTGCTATTCATCAGCCAAAATATGGTAATTCAGCAAGCTGAGTGGTGCATGACAACCCCCCCAAAAGGCAAACCAACCAAATCCTTTCTTTGTAGTATTCCTTTCTTCTTTAAAAAAAAAAAAAAAAAAAAAAAAAAAACTGTCTTTAAATATTCAACATTTTGGAAAGTCAAAAAATAAGCTGACAAAGAGGAACCAAGTACCAAGTTAGAAATGATTTAGTCAGCTAAAAGGAAGAGACTTTTGTTCCACTGTAAAAGAGACCAAAACATGGGGAAAAAGTATGACTAAAATGTGATATGTAACTTCTGCCTTCCTAATTCCATTAGCTGTGTTTCCACTTCCAAAAATGATTATAAAATTTTAACCTGCACTGATATAGTTAGCACTGCAAACTCCAAGAGAAGACAAGGCAGTGATAGTGCTTTATGCAGTGCAGCAAACTGAGGTCAGTGGATAATTTAAGGCTGACACTGAACGCATGCCATGAACCACCCCTAATACCTCTCACTCAGGGGGGTTTAGCTAATTATCTCTAAGACTTGTAAAAAGACAGTCTTGTTCAGTTATGGGGAGGATTTAATGGTCAGTCTAAAAGGTCTGAAACTGTCTCATCCATCCTACTTCCTCAGCACAACTCCATTCAGCTTCAGCTCTGCTGGCAAAGTTTCTGACCCAGGGCAATAAATCTTACAGCTGGAACCTTAGCTTTGTCATTTCTACACTTCCTATCTCAACTGCCACTTGGCTAAAGTATTTGCAAAAAGAACAAAACAAAACAGAAACAAAACAAAAACAACAAAAAAAAGCAGGGTCTGTAAAGAAAAATATCTTCACAAAGCTCTTCCTGAGGGTTTATTTCCTATTTTTCTTCTGTCTAGCACAGTCGTACTTCCAAATGTCAAAAATCCTTTTGGTGGAACAAGAATGGTGCTGACTGTCAGCTCTGTGGATTTTACTGTCTTGTCACATCACAGATAATCCTATTATTTCTTCCTTGAACTTGCTTCATAAGGATGAAGGAAATGAAAAGCTATAAACCAAGAGATATAAAAATGAAATAAAACCTGCAACACATTATGGAGTAGAGAAAGTTGCAAATATCAGCAAATTTTCAGGTGATATATTTCTTTCTAACCTGCTCAAGTCTTTTTATGCCTTATTACTTATTGGATGATCATTAGCTTCAGCACCTCCTCTGTGTTTGTATCAAACCTCTAATGAGATACAAGAGTGTAAGTTATTTCCCCAAAATCCTCTACAAAGTCTATGCAGAACAAAGAATTGAATTCATCCCAAATTTTAAGCCACACACTTAACAGCTCTTCTATAACCCAAATAAATCAATAACACTTTGGCTCTTTTCTGTTGCTTGGAGCCAGCTAAAAATTATCACTGAATGCCCTACTAAAGAAGTAGATTTTTTCCCATTACACACTTCTAGAACTGGCAATTTAAACTTTACAATGGAATACAACTAAAATCCTGTCAAAAAGACTATATCCTGATCAGCAGCTATTATCTCTCCCTTTCATCCCCTTTTAGCTTCTGTGATTGGTTTTGTGTACTGGAAATACTGCCATTACCATTTAACCATTGAATAAATACTCTAGTCTCAATGCAAACACATATATGGGTAGTTGAATCCTGACAGAGGTATTCTTTATCCATAGAATCCTAGAATTATTTAGGATGGAAAAGAAATCTAAGGTCATCATGTCCTACCATTAACCCAGCACTACCAAGCCTACCACTAAAGCATGTTTTTAAGTGCCCCATCTATATGTTTTTTGAACACTTCCAGGTGTGGTGATTCTATCACTTCCCTGGGTAGCCTATTCCAAATCCTGCCTCCACTTTCAGTGAAGAAATTTTTCCTAATACCCAGTCTAGATCTCTCATGGCACAACTTGAGGCCATTTATTTCCTCTTTTTCTATCACTTGCTACCTGGGAGAAGAGGCTGACCCTTACCTCACTACAACTTCCTTTCAGGTAGCTGTAGAGAGCAAAAGGTCACCCCTACCATTATTCATCTAATCACTCTTATTATGTCTCGCATAAATGGTCCACAAATTAAAGTCATAAAAATCAAACTTCTAAAAACTTTGTACATTGTCCTTCATGTCTATCATGCTCAAAATTATTCACCTCAGAAGACACTACTAGGTATCACACATTTTTCAGGGTGAATTAGAATACTTCTGCATAGCACCATGTTGTACCACCTTTTTTTCCCCCTGCATCTATGAATTTATTACTGGCAAATGTTGACTGCTGTACGAACTCTGCCCCTTTTCAAATAGCATCAGCCACACCGAGTTAATGGGCCATGTTTCAGCAGAGTGGGTGGGTGGTGAACCACAGGGAGCTATTTAGCATTCAGGGAGCCTTTTATTTCCTTCTTGTGTAAAACTGTTACTTAAGCCTCTGCAGTGATCAAGTAGCAAGTGCCACTGGAACCAGTTTAGCCTACCTCTCTGGTACATGGGAAAAAACTTCAGTAAGGCCAGTGTAACAAAAGGGATAACACCACAGATCTCCACATAGCTGCTAATGCAGCAGAATAGGGCAAAGAAATAAAATTAAATTTAAAATGAAATAAAAATAAAAAGGACTGCTGAGAAGGAATCCATCCCAACTGAAGAAATACAAGATTTAATGCTGTTCTGTTGACATTCTTTTTTCTCATCCATGACAGTTATCAGGGAGACACTGAATTGAGTTTGTAACTAGAGGAAATGGCAGAAAGGATCACTTAATTCACCAGAATTGTATTGATTTACACCAGCTGGGTAATGGAGGAAGAAGTGAGCTCAATTTTGTTAACAACTCTAGTGAAAGGTAGCTTGGCTTTCATTTCTTTGAAGACAGCTTGGCCAAAAGGACTGTAAAACGTAAACAGGAAAGCCAGGAGGAGAAATAGAAAGCTGACTCTGGGGAAGTGGGACATCCACTGTTGTGAAGCAGAGTTGCATGCATCACCAAGGCTCCCGCTGTTCACAGAATTGAGGTGTTGCTGTATCTAAGAAAGCTTTAAAACACCAACCTGGGGACTGCTAGCAGTCCATCAAAGGCACCACTGGATCTACCTGTGACCTCAGCAAAGAGCTAAACATCAGCTCATGCCATATTTTTCATTGCCACAGCTCATTTGGTGTCAGAAATGCCCTAGGTGGTTTATGTCTAGGACAGATGTATCTGTACCTCACTGCAGGTACAGTGGTGATGCTGCCAAGAACTGCAGACACAACTCAGATCAGCTCCTTAAAATAAGGTGGGGCTCTCCCTCCCGTTGCCAGCAATCAACACTGATGTCTGAGTAGCTTTGAAAACTGATTTGTGCACATTTTGGAAATTTTCTGCCTTTTCTGCATCCACACGGGTTCATCTGAAGGAGATTCTCCCTCATTTAACAAAACAAGATGCCCGAACACCAGTACTGAACTCATACCCTAATCACAACAACAAATACCAAATCAAGAAGCAGACTGTTCTCTAACCTACTGCATTTTCAGTTTTAAAGATGATAACAAAAAAAATCTTCACAAAATGAACAATCAAAAAATTTTCAGCTGAAGAAATATTCATGTCATGGCTTTTACCTGGAACAGAAATGCATAAAATCATCTACAATAATAGGGTATCTCAGTTCTTACTACCTCCATCTGCTGATTTATATGTGTACTATCACTTTCATCTTCAAAGCCTGAAAAAAAAGAAAAAAAGGTATTTTGACAAATAACATGGGTAAGTCCCAGACCTCTAATAAGAGTGGATATTAAAACTAGTAGAGAAATTGAAGGAGCCCCATTTAACTGCTTTTACATTTTTTTGAAATTCCAGAAGGTAATATATCAACATCAGGCAATCCATGCACCCTGTCATAACTCCTGACATGTCAGATGCAGAGATACTGTTTTTTTTAGCTTTGGAAAATGTCCTGTGGTATGTGAAACAAGCAGAACATACTGGCTCACATACATACTTTATTTATGTTGTCATATAGAGGTTTGTCAGGAAATTTTATAGAATTGAGTGTTCAAATATTGTATATATTGATTATAATAAAATATTAACTTGCAATACTTTTTTTTGCAGCTATCGTGGGTATAATATGAAAATCATCTGGTTTTGATAACAGAGTATGATAGCTGAGGTTCAAGCCATCTTGAAGGTTCAATTCCTGCTTTTTTTTTTTATTCCTTGAAATGAATGCCTTCCACCTAATAAATGTTTTCTTATGTCATGACATTAATACTTTTGTATAGCAGTGAGATTTGATTGTGTCCATTAAACAAGAAGACATTTATAGCAGATTTCTGGTTCTGATTTTTTTTCCTACCACTAAACAGAATGCAGTTCTTCATTTCAGCTACTAGGCAACTAAAAATTTTCACAACAGTCATCAAAATTATTCAGAGAGAGGAGGAAATCTAGTGAAGATAGATGTCAGATGGCTATTGCTTATTTAATGCCTTGCTTGCAAGTGAGGAGATAAAAAGTAATTAAAAAAAACCCTGACAGTTCATAATCATGCATTGCATAGTATATGGTGTCCTAAAATAATTTATAGGTTTTAGGAGAATCAGCAAAGTAACTGCTTGATGGTTTAAATTGAAGGAATATGGATGAGGAGCATGTTATCCTGGGTTAAATATGCTTCACTGAGACTGTAAATCAAACATAATCAATAGCAAGAAACACTAGTGACAGGGTCTCAGGAACCCTAGAAGATTAATGTAAAAGAAGCAGTTTGGAAAGCCCTCCAACTTGGCACTTCAGAAGGCAAATTTTCATGAACATGGATTTTTGGATAGTTTTAGTTGCTGAAAGTTATGCAAAACCACTTGGGTTTGGAAGGACCAGATATACAAGCAGCAGTCCATCACAGAGATTCCTAACTTCATAAAATTAATTCTGTGACAAAATAAATTCCCTGCACAAAAGTACCAGCTTCAGGAAATGTCAAAATCCTAAATATTCTTGTTTTCATTTCCAAATATGGGATGATCATGTATTTACCTTCTTTCAAGATATTAGAAAGATGTTTGGAAAATATTCTGAGTGATCGAAACCCTTATATAAGCACATGCTTGAGGATATAACTGTGTAATGACTATTATTTCACCATTCTGTTCCTGTAATAGACAACCTGATGTAACAGTCAATATTTTAAGACCACTAAAGATTATCTGATCATACAATCTAACCTGACTGTTACAAGTGACACAATTTTTCTCAGATTTTCTTATATTGCGACTAGGAACTCATTTAAAGAACATCTATTGTCACCGTTAAAACAACTCCTCCAATTATCAAAACTTCAGCTCTGGTGAACTAGTCAATAGTCCTAAACAAATGTTACTTTCACAGACTCTGGATTATGTGTAGGCCTGGAAAAACAATCCTAACAATAAAGAATAAGATCCTATATCATTCTGCAGCTGAGACTGTATTCTAGTCCACTACTGGGAAAGGAAAAATATCTCATCATCCTGGGATTTATCATATTCCCCAGCAAGAATGAGTCTTAGAATACATTAGAATCAGGTGGTGGCCTGGTTTAATTGATCTTCATTTATTCAAGTTGGAAGTTTAAACAATGTCTGTGTGATTTATAAACAGTTGTTAACTCATTGTGGAACTGAGCATAACTCTGCCTGATGCTTCACTGGATATTTCAGTTAGTAGAAATTATCCATTGTTGTTGCTGGACAATTCTGATCCCTTCAGTCCTCTATGCCTCATTACACCACTCTGCATGGAGATGGATCATACTATGGAAGAGTGTTTATTTTTCTCAGAAAGAACATAGAAAACTTGTTAGAGAGGATGCTTGGCTTTTGAATTGATGAGGTTGAGTGAATTGTCCAATTAAATGCCATATCTTGAGACTGATGAAAGGTAAAGTAATAAAACCATGATAACCCTATTGAATATTCCAAAAAACAACAAATGCATGAAATAGATAGTGACCTTGTTCCCAAGGTTATTTTACTGGCTGCCTTGTTTAGTCCAAAATGAGATTTGTTTTCATTATGTGCTACAAAAAGTCATAGAATCATAGAATCATAAAATTGTTTGGGTTGGAAAGGACATTCAAGATCATCTAGTCCCTCTGCCATGGACAGGGACACATTTCACAAGACCAGGTTGCTCAGAGTTCTCTACAATCTAACCTTGGACACTTCCAGGGGTGAGGAATCCACAAACCTGTTTCAGTGCCCTCACCACCCTCACAGTAGAGAGTTTCTTCCTAATATCTGATCTAAACCTACCCCCCTTCAGCTTAAGGCCATTCCCCTTTGTCCTATAACTACATGTCCTTGTGAAAAGTCCCCCTCCATCTTTCTTGTCAGCCCACTTAAGGTATCCCCAGAGCCTTCTCTTCTCCAGGCTCAACAAGCCCAGCTCTCTCCAGTTTGTCTTCATACGAGAGGTGCTCCAGCCCTCTGATCAATTTAGTGGCTCTCCTTTGGACTCATTCCAACATGTCAACATCCTTGTTGTGTGGGAAGTTGCAACAATTATTTTTACAGCTTCCTGGTGGAAAAAAAAAAAGCAGAAACAAAAAGAAAAGAAAAATTCACGTGTATTGAAATAAGGAAATACCTGAAGTGGATAGCAATATATCCAAGTATGTTCTCCTTCATTCCTCTGTCTTCTCTTTTTTCATATCAGTATGAAATGGCAAATTATAACTACAGTGCTGTGTAATTTGGTTCTCCAGCATTCCTCAAAGAAGCAAATTGGTTCAAAGAATTTTCCATGGCATTGACAACAATGTAACATTCACTGCTAGTGATTCTCTTTGTGTTCAACCCAAGATGGTGATCAAAAGATCCTTTACCTGGCAGATAATTTTACCTAGGTAAAACAAGCCCAAGTGGTTCTCTAATTATTTTCAGGAAATCCGCCTGATGAATGTCACCAGACTTTATGAATCCAGAGGCTGAGAGATGGTTTTGGAACCTTAGAAAACTGCGATTTAATCTTCACTTCTTTTGCATACGAATGTGAGAAAAACTTAGGAAACCTGAGTCTCCAAAAGTGATGATTGGTTTTCTCTGTTTTGATTATTGTCTGGCTTCCTTTGAAACCCTATCAAAACTTAAAGCTATGGAGCCAGACATTCCATTCCTTTGTGGGTGCTGTTCACCTCCAGTCACAATTTTAAAGTAAAATCAGCTCCTGCTCTGAAATACATTCAAAAAAGCCAAAAAGCCAAAATATCATGCTCACTGCTTGGTCTTGCATTTACTTTAAAACACTTTCATTTTTCCTTCTGCCTCTTTCTTATGCTCTGATAGAAAAAAAGTATTTTCCCTGTATGCTGCAAAAATAGACATGCTTGCTTGCACCTAGCATTTGCCTTCTCTGTCTGGGTAAATGCTCTAGAGAACTTGATGGTGTTGTTCTAGTCTTTCTCTCTCCCTCTCCAAGACCTTGTCTTCCTATGGAAATAGATGACAGTTTGGCTGAAATGTATTCTGCAAACTAGAGTGTTGTTCCAAGTAGCCACTTACACATCTAACTTATGCTTAAATAAATTCTAAAGCAATTATTATTCCTTAACCTGAGAAAGAATCAGAGGTTTTGACTTTGTCTCAGAAGATTTTTCAAGTCTGCACTGTGCCAGCAAATGTTTTCATTGTCAGAGTGATGAAAGCAAGAAGGATGTGTCATAAACATGTATTAGATTAATGTAGTATGTCTTCATTACAGAAACCTGCCAAGTGTCAGTTCTGAAGGATATGATCAAGGTGATGAGTTCTTCTGAATTACTGATTTTTTTTATTAAGCTACAAATTATTTGTAGGAATAGGCATTTCAAAAATGGATAACACAGGAAAACTACAGTGGACATAGCTGATGAGTCAGAACTTCTCATAAGCATTATCTGCAACACTGCATATATGATATACTCTATAATATATGTGATATGCTGGATAATATCTTGTTTATAAAATGTCTTGTTTGTAAAGAGATCTGTTTGCAGAGGTATTGCAAATGAGAATTACTTTCAAGTCATGTATAAACTTCCTAGTGTTTCCTCCAGATTATTTCCTGTTCTAGTCCATCCCCTTCTTCCCAAGTTTTGGAAAGATCATTGTGTTTTCTCTTCTAACACTTTGGTTGTAATTTTTTAACAGCAAAGTCACTTGTTAAGGTCAGAGGTCACTAAGATACATCCCAAAAAGAAGATGTGCCTTACCTTTGATTACTAATCTTTCTTCTACCTCTTGGTTAATATTCTGAGAAAATTAAAAATCTATCTTCAAACATAAATTGCAGTCTCCACTGTTGCCTGATTTGTTTCTACTTCATCTGCTGTGCATTGAACAGTATTTGGATGGCCACTTTTACTTTGTGTTTTTATTTGATGTCGTTCCCAGTGCACAACTCTCCTTGGCAGTAATAGACTGTCCATCATGTAAAACAGACAACCACAGAACTTGTCTGTGTTTTCTGATCCAACAGATGAGTCAACACAGCCTCTTCATTCCTATCTGTGTTGCCATTCCATCAGTCACTTTACTATCAATGCCATTTTCATGTTTTGCAAGTACACAAAACAGGACATTTTGTGCTCATGTTCCCACGTGGTGTAGAGCTGTTTAAATTTAGTGGAAGGTTCTGTGACTCACTGTTTTATTAGGATGGATGGGATATGTTTTCCTTGTTGTGCATGCCTTCAGCTTCCTGATGCCAGCTACAACCCACAGCAACATGATGTTTTTTTCTCATGGTAAAAATGCTACCAGTAAAAATCCCAGAACTGTTAATTTTCTCTAGGTGAGGATGTTCCTCCATTTACATTGACCACCTCTGCAATCAAGGTGAGATCCAGAGACTTTGAACAAGAACATCCAAATGTTCTTGTTCAAAGATTAACAAAGGCATAGGAAGTTTTGTCATTCATTATGCTGTACTACTTTTATCCTGGGTAATTTAGTGGAACTTCTTTAGTCACTCATGATAAGCCCTGCTTTCTTTCATACTGTGGTTAACTGTCTTCCAACTAGAGTGGCACACCTGGCCAAAGTAACACTGCTATGATGCTCAGTGTTAAATTCTACAGGTGCATGGTGACCTCTTTGCAAAACTTAAAGCTTCCCTCCAACTTGAAGGAATTGTTCTCATGAGTGATCCTAGGGAGTTTGTGGAGTTTTAACTTTTGTTTGATCTCTGAATTTCCTCCTTGATGCACATATTCTATTAAATTTTCGGCCAAGTTTGCCATGACTTTTCCCCCTATTCTCTCACACCAAGATTTTAGTACCACTACTAAACCAGTAACTAAACCGAAAGTTACTGAGTAAGGAGCTTTGTTGAAGATGTATTTTGCACTTGATGATACTCCTCCATTTTATCCTTTATGAACTTCAAGGCATAGTATTTATTGATCTTCCCCTTTGTTTCTTTTATTAACACCTTCAGCTTGTGTTCTGTCTGCCCTTTACTTGGCTATATTTTCTCTAAAATCACCTTCTATCATTTTTGTGGGTTGATATTATGGCTAATGGCACCATCTATCAGCAAACAAATTGTTCTTTAATATAAAAACAGATCGTAAAAAGCAGCATCCTTCTTCTTTAGTGCCAAGAAAACCTTGGGATCTGGAAAGCTTATTAAAAATGCTCTCCTCATATTGGTTAGTGAAGAAAGCAAGATTCATTCTCTTCCTTCCTTCCTTCCTCCCTTCCTTCCTTCCTTCCTCCCACCGTTTTTACTTCTGCTTTCCTTCTGACTTCTATGGTGTATAAACTGGATAGTGTTATTTCTCTTGCTGGTCTTGTCCTGGTCCAAAAAAAGTCCTTTTTCTTATTCCCATGAACTTGTTCCGACTTAGTGACTCTTAGTGCCTTCACACTTTCACAGACACTTTTCAACAGACAAATTCTTCTTACTTTTTGTTTTGTTTTGTTTTGTTTTCATATTTGTGCTGCAAATACAGCAGCTTCAGTAAGGTGAGTCCCTTATGCCATTTTATTAATCCATTTCTACTTGTTCTGTTTTGCATTTAGATCATCTTTCCTCTTGGGGCTATTTTTGCTATCAGGTTCTAGATGCATAAATGCATGCATAAATACTAACACATGGACTCCAAGCATGTGATCAAACTCAAATTGAATTTTAGCCAGGAATCTAATTTTGTAGACAGCTTCAGACAATGTTCCATCCATCCCCATGCAGACTAACTGCCTGGTGTCCCCTCTAACATGTTTTTATTTCTCCACATTAAATGCTTCTTCACCAATTTTGTACAGATCACAGCATCTTGCATCTTCTAATCTGAAGCCTTCACACAGCAACAGCTTCTGTTTGTATTAGAATTTCTGATAAACTAATGACAAAACCTCCATCATTTGAGAACAAAGCAGGATTAGAATCTAACTCTTCATAAATATTCTTACTTAACTTAGGACCACATTCAGAATCTGAATGTCCAATAAATAACTCCATCTGCCCAATTACCTTATCCTAGGAAACTACAAAGGTATCAGTTGCAAATAAAAATTAACAATATTTAGGAATACTTCAGAATTCTGAATACAGGCAATAATTGTCAGAAAGCCAGGCAGAATATTGTTTTATACTGATTTGTGGAGCTGTGGTATGTTATGGTTACCAAGATAAGAATTATAAAAAAATTTACAAAAATGACATTTTCCTCTTTTAGTGAATTTAACATCTAAACAGCTCACTCTTTTGAAAGTAATACATCTTTAAGGATACAACATATGTAACGACATGTAACCTTTTGCCAGCACAGCAGAAAAACTGTGAGGATGTTATGTATGGACAGTAACAGCATGGACTGCTCTTGGCACAATTACCTGGTTCTTCCTAAGGACCAACTAAAGGACAAGACAGCTAAAAGCTCAGTAAAATCAGGTAAAGAAAAATATTTCTTGAAATTCCTGGCTAATAAATGCAATTATACTATATTTCTTGGATTTAATTAAGACTATAAGTTGCTATGATGGTCAATATTGATGGCAATGATTTTGCAGCAACTTTTTCCAAGGTTAACAACCATGTAAGAAAAGCTAAGTTCATATGGAAGTTGCAGCACAGATAACAGCAAAGCACTGTCATCCCTCAGGGATGACTGCTTCACTGTTTTGGACCATTTAAAGCTGTTATGGCTACCAGTAACTGAAAGACTGCATCATACACTCAGATCACCAGGCATTCAATATTTATATCAATATCAAGATATATAAAAAGCACTGTGGTGCTAACAGAGTCTTGAGATTGCTATCAAAAAGTGACAGTCAAAGCTTGGAAGATGATCATAATTATATACAAGAATCCAAAGAAAAATGGAACTGAATGTGTATGAAATGTCTCAGGATAAATATAAAAAATGTCAATGTGATGTTTGCCCCATGGTAAAAGAGGAACTTAGTGAGTCTTTGCTCTCAAAAATAAGTACGAGCCAAGTGTCCTCCTTGGGCAATCAAACTGAAAAAGAAAGTAAAATTAAATAGGTGCAGTATTGCAAATCCTACAATTACTTAATACAACTAGCAATTGCAATATCAGAATCAGAAATCACTCCTGCTACAGTGGGGTGTGGCTGTGTGTTCTACCATTTCAAACCACACACTTACGGGAAGTATTTACTGCAGGACAGTAAAGTCCAATATTCAGGAAAGAGGTTTCATTAATTTTTATATGGAAGTCAAATTTCTGCAGCATATAGACATATATTCGGTATTATAGCTTCTTTCATCTTTATGTATTATTGTATTCTAGTCTTGGATATTCCAGAATAATATATTTCAGGTCTGGCATAGCTTTATTGCAATGGAGAAATTATCTACAATGCTGACCTATTATAACCAACATTAGATGCAATCTCATGCATTTATGTAACATTTAAATGGATTTATTCAAATTGGTGAAAACCTTTCTTTAGTTGCTCCAAATAAAGAACCATTAACTGTTATATTGACAAAAACTTATAGACTCTTCTGTGCTAATGTATTCCATTCTCAGTCTGCAGAGTGAGAACATTTTCACAGCATTTCTTTGCAGATTAATTGATCTAACTGCAATGAGGGCTCTTATCATTCCTCTGCCAGAGATGAATATTGCTGCTAATCATGATGCAATTGGTGCAATTGTGCTTCGCTATGAATAGCAGAGGAGAAATCATGTTTATGATGAGGTGGCCCTGAATTTAGTAAGGCCACTGTAAAGAGAGAAAAGCAGCAGTAATATGACATTGTCAGCATTTAATCCCAGCTGGCCACTCAGCCCCATATGGCCTCTTGCTCACTTTCCCACCACATCAGGGTGGAAGAATAAAAGTAAGAAAACATGTGGATTGAGAAAAAGTCAGTTTAATAGGGAAAACAAAAGCCATGCACACAAGGTAAGCAAAACAAGGAAGTCATTCATCACTTTCCATGTGGAGGCAGGTGTTCAGCCACCCCCAGGAGAGCGGGGTCCCATCAAGTGTAACAGTAACTTGGGAAGACAAATGCCATCAATCTAAACCTCCCCCTTTTTCTCCTCCCCCCAGCTTTATCTGCTGAGCATGTCACCATGTAGTACGGAATGTCCTTTGGGTCAGTTGGGCTGTGTCCCCTCCGAACTCCCCGTGCACCCCCAGCATCCTCACTGGTAGGGTGGACTGAGAGGCAGAAAAGGCCTTGATGCTGAGCACTGATCAACAGTAACTAAAACACCCCTTTTTTATCAGCACTGTTTCCAGTACAAATCCAAAACACAGCCCCATACCAGCTACTATGGAAAAAATTAGCTCCAGCACAGCAGTAAAATAAGTAGATAAGAATCTGAAAGTATAGAGAGCATCTCTATTGATGAAGGCAGTCTGATGTCTCTGTCAACAAAGCAGCATCACCAGGGGGCTGCTTACTCTTTTATTGGCAGCATCCCTGCTGCAGATGCTGTTAAGTCAGCTCTGCAGGGAGACATTTTGCTGCTGTTCCTTTGTTCCCCTGCACTACACAGGGTTGGACAAACATTAGTGGAGGGATTATTCTCCATATTGTCTGTCCTAGAAAAAAATAATTCCTCTATAGGATCAGAAGTCCATGCCAGTGGCAGGGTCCAGGTCTCCAAGACTGATACTTTCTCCCTTTCTCCCTGTTCGTCCCAGCTATGAGTATAGCATGGTGGTGTTCTACAACAGTAGAATATTAGGATATAGGCATGAATAAAGCATTTTTAATGTAAGGGAGAGCATAATTTCACTTATCTTTATAAAAACTATAGGTGTTATTTCATTTGGACTCAATAGATGGTCAATGTAAAGAGACAACTACTTCCAAGAGGAAATTCATCCTCTCATCTTAGAAATTTACATCAGGACAGGAAAAGTTGTTGTCCAGGGATATCTCATGCTCCATTTCTCCAGATAACAGGTAAAATATATGACTAGCACAGAGTAAAGACTCATCTTTAGACATTTAAAATCAGGTGAGCAGAATTACTGTCAGTTTTCACTGGGAGGCAAATGTAGCCTTTCCCAAAATCTGACAGTAGCACCTATGGGAATGGAACTGATAACATATAAATCTGACTGCAATTCCCAAACCATTTAATTGTCAATGAGAAAGACTCAGTATTTTGCAGAGGGAAAAGAAATAACTCAGATGACTGAATTGACGGTTTCAATGGTGAAGAGGACTCTTGAAAGGAGAGAGCAGTGGATGTTTTTTACCTTGAATTCAGCAAATGTTTTGACCATGTTTCCCATTATATCCTCACAGACAAACTAATGAAGTAAGGACTGCATAAGTAAACAGTGAGGTGGATTGAAAATTGGCTGAGTGCTGGACTAAAACGGTTGTGATCAGCAGTACAAAGTCCAATTAAAGAACAGTCACTAGTGGTTTACCCCAGCAGTGCATACTCAGGTCAGCACTGCCTAACATCTTTGGTTAGGATTTGGTGATGGGACAGGATGCACCCTCAGCAAGTCTCCAGGCAATATAATCTGGGAATAGGACTTGATGCACCAGATGATTTTGCTAACATTCAAAAGGACCTTACAGCCTGGAGGATTGGGCCAAGAAGAACCTCATGAAGTCCAAGAAAGGGAGATGTCAGCTCCTGCTCCTGGTGAGAAATAACTCCAAGCACCACAGCAAGGTGTGGCTGACACCTGGACAGGAGCTGTGCAGAGCAAGACCAGGGAGTCCCCATGAACATCAAACTGAATATAAGCCAGCAACCAACTCTCACAGCAAAGGAGGTCAACAGCCTCCTGCACTGAATTACACAGAGTGTCACCAGCTGGTTGAAGGGGGTGATCCCTTCCCTCTGCTCAGCATTGGTAAAACATATCTGCAGTTCTTGGTTCGGTGCTGGGCTTCCCAGTACTACAGATACGGACAAACAGGAGTGAGTTTAGGAAAGAGCCATGAAAAATGTCTGTGGCCTTGGAAAATCTGACATATGAGGAGAAGCTGTGAGAGCTGTGACTAATCAGCCCAAAAATGAGAAATCTCATGAGGAATCCTGATAATGTATAGAAGAACCAGGGATGGAGGAAAAAGAGCCGAACCCTTCCCAATAACTCCTAATGATGGGAAAAGACACAGTGGGCACAAACTGAAACACAGGAAACATCAATGGAATAAAACATTAAATGAAAGACAAAACTGTTTCACAGTGAGTGTGTCAAACCTTGGCACAGGTTGCACACAGAGGTTTAATGTTCATTCTTGAAGATATTCAAAACCCATTTAGGCAAGACATTGGGAAACCAGCTTTATTTGACCCTACTTTGAGCAGAGGTCTGGAAACCAGCTTTAGCTGGCCCTACTTGGAGCAGGGATTTGGACTAGGCAGTCTCTAGACATGCCTTTTCATCTAAACTGTTCTGTGATTTGAAGTTTGCAGAGTAGAAAAAACATAAAGACCTCTTCTGTCTTCACTTAAACCATAGGCTTTGAGGTAAAAAACCTTGAAAGACACAACTCAGAATTTCTGACAGCAAGTAGTTTGACTGTTTTGAACCACACTTCTAAATGCTGTTGCAGACATTGAGCAGCCAAGCACAAATAATTTGGCTTGTATGGCTCTTCAACACTATTTAACTATTCACTAATGGCTGCATCATTTGTACGCTCTCTATTATCTTAGTTTACACTACAGACTTAGATACAGTAAAATGTTCTTTAAACTGAATGATTTATCCCAGGTTTCGCTTTCCTTTTTCCTTAAAAAGCTTTCTTAAAATCTTTTCCATATGATCTTAGTCATAAAAAATCAGATGAAAAAAAGTTCTTTTGGGGCTCTTGGTTATGAGCCGTTTCTATTTTCCTACATGTATCTTCGTTCTCTGTCTATCACAGATGTCTGTTGCACTAACACAATTGTTCTCTTTAACCACATAAGCTCTTTTGATCTGTTCTGGCTGTGGTGCACTTTGGACCTCATGCCTCTAGGAAGCCAACAGGACTGAATCTCTTACAGAAACCAATTATTTTAACACCAATTATCCTCACTCTCAGTTTGATTTGACAGAGAAAACATTTTATTTTCTATAAATTTCTACTGTTGAAGCAGCTTGTTGATACTTCTCCAGAAGCCTATTTCTCTTTGTGTTTACTAGATCTCAGTAGTACATCCAAATCACTCTCTGCTTTTTGTTACCTGCAAGACCAGAAATGTGGCTTTAGCTTTTCCAGCTGTCTTTGCTCAGAGCTTGCAGCAACGACAGCCAGGTGCAGTGGAGAAGAACAGCTGTGTTTTGTCATTGCCTGCTCGAGGGTCTGAGCTATAGGCAGTTCTTGGATGAAGGAGGAAGCAGTCAGTTTTCTTCACAGATAAATTATGTGGGGGGAAAAAAAACACAAAAAGTCTTTGGGTTCACTAATAATTTTGTTGAATTAGGTACCATGGAATTTTGTCCCATGATGTTTACACTGTTTTGGTTGTTTAAAGTCATCTTACGGAGGAGCTCCAAACATCTGGAGTCTTGTTTTTAATGCATTTCCTTTAGTGACAGACCTGGAAATAGCTCATCAAGCCTAATGACAATGGGGTAAGTTAAAATATGGTGTTAATGCCTCTTCTGATATGTTTATGTCTATTTTGCAGCTGATAAATTCCCTGGGTTAAATTACACCCTTGAATAGGAAATGACTATTACAAAAAACAATGGGAGTTTGACACGGCCATCAAGGGATTATAAATAGCCCTCAGGGAAAACAATATAAACATATTGCCTCTTCTACTACTTGAATCCACTAATTAGGAAATCAGAATGTGCTAGAAAAATGCTGATGGTGAGCAGATGCATTTGCTGAGCGATTATTGCAAATCTGGTTACTAAAGTTAACAAATACAGCAGAGCACTCAATATTTTGCCATGAACTTTAGAAGCCTAATGAAGTGTTACTGTAAATTCTATGTAAATCACCAGAAGTGCAGCAAGCATTTTGCCAAAGGTCACCTCTACATATTAAACATTTTGTGTCTGACTTAGATGAGATACAGGTAATACATTGATCTCATTGGCACATTGCATTCTCCCCATCTGTTATGTCTACAGGTTTTTCACATTATATTTTAAATTTTTCAGTGTGTAAGTGAAGTGGCTGTGATTCCAGCAGACCTGCACACCATAAATGAGATTCACTAATTTTAGGTATCTATGGTATAAGACAGTCACTCCAACACATTAACCAGAACTGGGTTAGTCCTATCAGACAACTGGTAACCAAGACACATTAAAATTAAAGCTCATAATGAACATGAACTTGCACTAATACACAGATGGTCTTTTTGTTCTCACATTGAGGTTGCTGAGAACTCTAAGTAAGCATTGAGTATGAGGTCTGCCATAATGCAGTGCATAAAAGAGATGAGCTTAAATTAAGCTACCTAGATTAGAAAACCCTGCTCCAAAGCTAAAATCCTACCCACATTCATCAAATGGCTTTGTGATTTAGAACTTCTGATGTCTTCTTGTATGCCATGACTTTCCAAAACTGCATAGGTCATCAAGCAATTTAACAATACATGCAAAAGAGTGAGATTTGTTTCCTTGAGCTTTCATAGACCCAAAAAAATTGTCAAAAATTGTCATTGGTTTTTATATTTATGCACATTTCCTGATCTCTTGACAAGATACCTAGCCCTCAAGATGACCTGGATTCACTTTATTCCAATTCTGTGTTTTCCTTTCAAATTGCGTGTATATAGAAGCATTATCTGAATGGAAAATTTAAAAATATTTGTCCGCAGCTGAAACATGAAGCATCAGAAAGGGAGTGCCTCGTATTTCTTTCTGCCACTGTAACACGTCAGTATCCACATGGTACATGGTCTGTGGACTTGACACATGAGAGATTATCTTGCTTTTATAAATGCTGTTCAATGGAAGTGATTGCTGTTGATGTTTATTTTGTTCAAAGGCATAATAGCTGTAAGCTTCCACAAAAATATCTATCAAAGACAGCTGGAACATTTTGAACACCTGTGTCCCAGACTGGTGCTGTAATCATTCAGGTGAGTTAGGAGCATCTTTACAAGGCTTTCTGTCAAGTCTCTGAAACCAATATTACAGTGAAGTAAATCTGGCCTGTGTGCTGGTAACAAAATATACTGCAACTGAAATGTATTTTATGCCAGAAGTTGGACCCAATAATGAGTTGGAGTCGATGTTTAGAGTTCAGTCACAGTGGGTCACTTTCTCAAGACTGAGAAATAAGCTTCCCAAGCCAGTGACAACCCATATGTCCTGCTCCTTCTCCAAGGAGCACAAGGGCACAGTGAGCCTGTGAAAGATACAACCTCCCCACATGCAGAATGTAGTGCAAAATTAGTTCCACCTCTCACCATGAAGGTGAGGCTGGAATAACCCTAAAAGTCCTAAAATAGAAGTTAGCAGGGTATCACCTTTCAGGAAACTGTGGTGATAAACAAGAACTTCTGTATACAATAGTCTCTTCAACTAATGCTATGATAGTTTGCTTCTGCATTTTTGAAACAGACATATTTAAGATCTTTGATGATATTAACTTGTGGAGAATAAATAGTTGGTATGTAAACCTATTGATGCTTTAGCAATAAGTTTTTTTTTCTTTAAGAAAGAGTAAAATACTCTCCTGGAAAAAAACTGACTTAGGATAGAAGCACTGTGTTCTTACAGGGTTTATCTGTGGTCTTTCATGTTCCTCTTTGTTTTTCTTTAGCTCTCTCAAGGCCACACTTAAAACTGAATATTCTAAAGAGGAAAAAAAAAAGAAAATAAATTAAATGAACACCTTGTAATGAGATGGATTATTGAACTTGTCTAAAAAAGCATTTCATCTTGGACTGAGATCCTTTCTTCTTTAAAATACTTTGTTCTGCATCCAGTGGTTCTCTCATTGTCCTGAAAGCTCATCTACTTTGTAGAAGAATCAACTTCCTAAATCCCAGTGATTTACAGAAGTTATTTCTTGGATCAGAATTGGATGAGAGCATGAGACACTGCTGACCTTCCTGATAAAGCAGATCTTCTCAGAAGCAGAGTTGGACTTTAAAGAATAGGTAGAATTAAAAGATGAATCTTTAGTTGACTGAGGGTGCAGTAAACTATTTCTTAGGGAACTCAAAATGGAGTCAGTGCCTACTCAGTTCCAAAAAACAAGGTGAATGATCCATACTCCCTTGCTTGCCCTGCCCCACTGCAATATAATGTCCATACGCACCAGAAGCTGCCTTCTGACAGCAGTTTATAGGTCCTAACTTAGCTGTCTCACATCCTGCTTTTATTTAGGCTCACAACTTCACTTCCTTTAGAATTGGACAAGACCCCGTGTGGATTCCAACATTTCACATACAGAACTGATAGCAAGCTCACACATAACATTGAAACAGATTTTAACAAGAAGATGGAGTAGCCTGCAAGAAGGGGCAAAGGGTTTGGCCCAAGGTGTTAACCAACCACTTGCTTATACATAACTCCTTTTGTTCTTTCCGGTCCCCATTTTCCCAAGCTTGTTCTTTTCCAGCCCATCTTCATCTTCCTTTTTCTAGATCCCTGTCCTCCCAAATAAACAATGCTGTATGTTACTTTTCTCTCTCAGTCCCACTTTTGCTACCTTTGTACCCAAACTTGGTATCTCTGATGCTGTCATTTCGATCATCTCAGCCCTATGAGAAACTGCATGAAAGGGTTTTCTAGACGTTGCCACCTCAGTTCCCAGAGGTCCCCAGTGCCTCTCTACAGATGTCAGTGGGGCCTGTCTGCTTCTCACACAACTCCTCCTTAAACACCTGTAAAATTTGGCCATCCTTCATAGTGTTACCCACGGCTTTTGCCATCTTCTCTCACTGCTAGTTGTTACATCCCACAGTTTCTCATGCTCTGTTCAGCTAAGCCTCAGGGTGGGGCCTAGCCTGCTCACATTACCAGGGACATTTTTATTGAGAAAATGTTAGTGTCAAGGATTAATTTTCCTACCTTATTTCATTTCTTTTTTTTTTTTAACAAAGAATATATTCTGGAGACAGATTTCTGCATACTGTACTATTGAATACCCTTGACACATACACCTTAAATGACTATGGTATGTGTAATACTCATTTCACTAAAATTTAAATACTTATAAATAAATCCTCTAAGCATGCTAAATTCAGGTGACTCTTGCAAATTCTTTAAAGATATTAAAGACAAATAGACAACTCTCATTTTATCCCATCCTATCACCAGTGCCTTAAGAGACATTGACTAGTCCTCTGAAAGAAGCTTCCATCAACATATCTTTTATATAGGTGATCTCATGTGCAGTGAATTCAATACTAAGTGCATCCAGGACTGAATAGTCATTTTAATCATTACAAATATTAAATACAGATTTCTTTTTTACCAGTTTTTCAAGTTAAATGATTCTGTGATCTAGATTTGATTATTGTTTCAAGTTTGAAAGATCCTCCAAAAATCCTTCTCAAATTCTTTGCTTTGCAGAAATAATAGGTCTAAACCTTGAGCACTCAAACTGCTTCCATAGTGGAACCCTCAAAATATTTGATTTAGAGAGAGAAATTGCATTTCAAGAATAAAATTATTCCACTGAAATGAATCCATCAGTTACAATAACAATATGGTAACCATAATACTTCAAAATGTTCATGCAGAGTTTGTTCCTCCATTGCTATGATAAACTTTATCCAACTGTAATTCTGAGTGACAAAAGAAACTCATAAAAGGCCAGATGAAGGAAAAAGAATATAAGGCCTAAACATACATTCAGTCAAGTTTCTTACTGCAAAAGTCACGGAATTTTCTCTCTTTTCTAGTCCAGCAATTTGGAAGAGCTTCCAAATGAACTCCCAAGTCAGCCAGTCTCCCCAGTAAAGCATTTGCAAACTCTGCTGAAACAGATCCTCTCCCAAAGATTATTATGATACAGTTTTCACATTCTAGAAAAAGACCCTCCTTTCTTTGGCACTGCAAGATCTCTCAGACAATGAACTAATACATTCAAACTGTAAACTGCACAAAACCAGAGGTGAGATGTACGGTTAAAAGCAAAATAATTCCAGCTCAAATCTGTGTGAGAAAAGAACCTGCAACGGGAACTCTCATGTTCTCCCTGCCTTTCAGCACAGATAAATGCAGAGGTTTGGGCGAGAAGGTGTTTTCACTATGGTAGTGTCTGTGCATCTATGTTTACAACTAGGCCAATGTGAACAACACTTATCTCTGGGCCACAGCATATGAATACAAATATACAGAGCTGGAAGGTAAAGCTGTACTTCTCCTTGCAAAACATCACATAAAAATTCCTACTCAGGAGTTGTGGATGAGTATTTCCTATAGACATATGTGCCCATATACTGGTCCCTTTCCAGCTCATTTTAAAGGTTTGTATTTGAAAAGACAAAAACTTCAAACTTCTGGGACCCAAGCATATTACTTGTAAATTAATTAATTTGTGAGCCACAGTTTCAGAGCATCACATTCAGTCATTATTCCCTTCTCTCACAACTGGGAACCTGAAGCAATGACAGGCAATAATTTGGAGGTGGGACAGGAATAGATCCACAAGATCCTGTGGATCACAACCACTGTGTTGCTTCCTTGATCTGTCCACTTCATAGTTCTAAAATGAACAGGAAGGTATTGTTCATGCAGATCGCTCTTCTACAAATACTAGGTGAGATGACCTCATCAATAGGATTGATAATATTCTGTCTGAGTAAGCCAGAAATCCAGAAAGAAGTGCAAAGTCTTTTCATGTTAAATTGAACTCTGAATCATCTGTACCTGTAGTGTCGAGAAAAACAGGTAAATACACTTTGCAACTGTTGTTTACTGATATGTTTTACACTGTTAACACAGAACAAATATGTTTACTTTTAAAATATTTTTCTGTTGGAGCTTGCTTGAGAGTTATGGGGTTTAATGTTTGGTGACTTTTTCTTTGGTTTGGATTGGTTGGGGTTTTTTAGTTCTGATTGTGCGAGGCTTGAAATGCATATATTAAATATTAACAACTTCTAGGTACTGGACTTAAGATAAACAAAGCAAGTGGAGAGAACTATTTTTAAAAGCCAACAACAAAAGATGGGGGCTAACTGGGCCTCTGGGGAGAGTCAAAGGTACGTTAATCTTTAGAAATGAGACAGAGTCTGATGCAGAGTCATGAAGCTGTCTGACATCAGAAGATTAGATTTTATCTGCACTTTGTCTTTTTTAGGAGCAAGATTTAGAACTGACAAAAACACATGATGGAAACTGGTAAAAAAGGAAACATGAGTGAACAATAAGACCACTTAAAATTTGACCTTAAATACACTGATTAGGACTTCTCTTGTTCTTTCACTGTGTGTCACTCCTCTGTTCCTCCTCTCTCTGAATTGCGGTTGCAGGTCATGTGAAGACAGCTCTAAGACTCCTATTATCAGATAACCAGCACAGCCTCATCTTCAAAGTAAGGAAACTATCAACTTTATTTTGTCATAAAATACTGGTAGAGAAATTTTGTATCAGTATGTTCTGAGTGGTTTCTTTCCACTGCATTGCTAATATAATGAATTGCATGTCTTTCACAGACTAAATTATTTTTAAAAATTTTAAAAATCCTCCAAATGAGCTTTCAGGTTGATTCAGCCACAGTATGATTGAGTGAAATGTTTTGTTGTCTCATCCAGTGGTAGTAGGTTCAATAAGCATGACATCAGATCTTCAGGGGTGACCTATGCATGGTTTGGCAACATAATTAGTGTAACATCTCTGCATCAGCCACACAAGCTCTCAAAGAGCCTTTGGCTTCCTACTTCCTTATCTTAAATAATTAGTACTGTACTTAGGACATTAGAAAGACGTGCCCCAGAAATCCCCCTTGAATAGCTCTGATGGGTAGAAATATCCTGTATTTATTAGCAACATTTGTAGGGTTCAATGATAAGCAAAAAGTTCCTTGAGGGAACAATTTGAAAACACCCTAGAAAAAGCCCCACAGGGTAAAGAACCCTGCATTTGTCCCACCCAACTCCAAATTCCTAAGAGTAGATCTGTGAAGCTAAACAAAGAGTGTCAAAAAGCAAACTGAAGCACTGGACTTATGGTTTGTGCTGCTGGTTAACCCTCTCCTCTCCTGGGTTTCTTTTGGATCATTCCAACTAGCTGTCCCGATGAAATTTATGCTACAGAGAAAGCCAAATCCAAACAGTGTCAAGATGAGTAAGTAACAGATGAATGATTTAGCAGTACAGTTCCATTTCTGCACTCAAGGTGGCCACATGTTGATTAGAGTAAACAAAGATGTCTGAATTCTAGGATCTGAATTCCCATCTGATGGTTTCTTCTCCACTGAAAAAGGATAGGAATGTTCCATACAAACCCTTATTCCCAAATATGGGTTCTTTCTCCCAGTGTGTAAGAACCCATCCCACACAGAGTTGAGATATTTGATCTTATTTAATATCTGTGGAGAGATGGGGGGCTAGGTCATAAATCCACAAAGTTAGCACACTCTACAGTGTGCCAAGTGCTGATTTTCATACCCTAACACAATTAAAGAAAAAAAAAAAAGGCATCTCCTGTATATGTAACAAATCTACAGTCATTGGTTTTTCATTCTCTGGTCTCAATTTAAATATAAAGATAGAGTGGACACTGATTTTACTGCACATGCTCTAAGAGGAAGGATCTTATGTGAATAAGGGGCAACGACAGCCTATCAGTGAGTGCTTTACAGAGCTAATGAACACAAAGTTCAAGCAAAGTTGTTCTTTGGTTTTGTAGTTTGATTTACAGTGTTCTCCTGTTCTTTCTTCTTGGGCCATGGCTCTTGGTTCCTGCAGGTTGGTTATTCATTTTCCGTAAGTTCTTTTATTTTTTCTGTACTACAGTGAAATTTAAACCTTCTCATGGCACTTTATTCAGCAAACCTGCATACCTTATTTACTCACACAAACTTATACCTTCCTACAACCTGGCATCAAACACCTTGTTAGTAATGCACCGGCAAAAAAAAAAAAAGTATATATATAATCTTCCTTGGGATGGATAATGGATATTCATCTAAATCAAAGGCAGCAAATTCTCTAGACAGACAAGTAGCTAGCTGCCAGCAGTGCTAACACAAGTTTTGTGTCTTATGATAAGCATAAGAAAGAAGCTCTTCCATCTGAGGGTATGAGCAAAACCAGTGCAAGGGGCAGTAGAAAGCATTTGCAACATTTCTGTGAAAGCATGTAATAAGCACTTTCTGCTCGAAGCAGTGCACTGCACATCAGCACTGTTCCAGAGGAAGTGGCTGCTGGCTGCTGTCCCCAGAACCATGAATCAAAAGTTAATCATCCTCCTAAAGTCAGTCACAAGGCATTAAGCTGTGGTTTGAATGTCTCAGCTCAGCAGTCTTCTCTGAAACCTAGTTGCTATCTTACTGCCTCTGCCTATTTTGAAATCATTTAACTTGAGCAGCAATATTTCATGTAATTAGATCTACTAATCATAAATGCAGGGTTTGTAGCATGCATGAATCACATTTTTTCTTTTTTTCTTTTTTGGACAAAATATAAAAAGATATCTGAAAAAGGAACACTATCGTATTTATTACATTTGTTTGCTCTCTGGTTTCAATTGCTTTTCCTCTTTCCCCAATTCATTACTAAACCCTCATTTTGCAAAGCTACTTTAATAAACCTTTGCTCTTTATTTCTTTCATTTCAAGTGTACCCCTTCTTCCTTTCTCTGGTTTATATTGTTACATAGCAACGATCATCAGTGTGCATGAAGGCAGTCATCAGGTTCCAAGAAACATTTTATTTGCAGCTAGGCTTGTGTATATGCATGAAGCACTGGTGAATGAACAAATTTCATTATCTTTTATGCTATCACAGTCAGAAGACAGCTGAACACTGCTTGAAAAACAAATAGGCAACAGGTCAGGAAAATCCATGAACCGTACTGAGCAGAGCTGGCTGGTGGAGATGACATGGGTGCCTGCAGCTTGGCCATTCAGCTCTCACATAAATGCTCACATTAATTGTCTATGCAAAGGGGAGGTAATGGTTTGGGGTCCAGCTGGATCACTACACTTTTGATAAATAGAAGTCCTTGGGGGAGATTTGGCTCTCAAGTAACAGGCAGAGATCACATTCCCCTATTATTTTTCCCAGTTTGGGACCACCTACAAGAACATCACTAGATTCTCCCTTGATGAATCAAAATATTAAAGCACTGCCCAGCTCCACCAATGGTGAACTTGCCTGAGTTTTACAGAGTCACATGAGGAGTCTGTGGCTTAGACAGACATCCTTCTCCCACTATCCACTTCCTCCACCCATCCAAGTTAAGGTGACTTCACTGAAGTTGCCATGGAAGCTGTGCTATGCTAAACACGTGCCAGGCATGTGTGGAGCTCTCATTATTGTGAATTCGAATTGCCTGAGCACACAAAAGGATGATGAAATCCCCTGAGGTTGCTACTCCAACTTGTTTTTCAAAAATGATTCTCTGTGTTACATCTCTGCATGTTTTATCTAAAACTAAAAAAACTAAATCATTTTGTCATTAAAGTCTTGGCTGGCAGCTCATTCTTTAGGAAAACCTATCTTCATTTTGATTTTTTGAAATAAATCCAGTGACATCCCCAGCACAAGAAGGACATCAACCTGTTGGAGAGAGAGCAGAGGAGAGCCACCAAGATGATTACAGGGATTGAGAACCTTACCCACGAGGAAAAGCTGATAGAATTGGGGCTGTTCTATCTGGAAAAGCAAAGCTTTAGGGGTGACCTAATTGCTGCCTTCCAGTACCTGAAGAGATCCCACAGGAGAGATGGAGAAGAACTTTTTACAAGGGCATGTAGAGACAGGACAAGAGGGAATGGATTCAAACTGAAAGGGAGTAGGTTTAGATTAGATATTAAGAAAAAATTCTTTACTGTGACTTTACTCAGTGGTGAGTCACTGGCACAGGTTGCTCAGAGATATTGTGGATACCCCATCCCTGGAAGTGTTCAAGGCTAGATTGTATACAACTCTGAGAAACCCAGTCCAGTGAAAGGTGTCCCTGTCCATGGCAGGGGGGTTGGAACTAGATGATCTTAAAAGTCCCTTCCAATCCAGGCCATTTTGTGATTCTATGCAATTATTTTAACTGAAAATAATCTTTCCCAGGTGTACCCTGTGATTATGTTCTTGCTACCCTAGAAGTCAGCAAGGCCCACAACTGTGGTCTGGTTCCAGCTCCATGAGAAAAAGACCCTGTGGCAAACAGGGCATGGAGACCTTCTCAGCAGGGTACATGAACTGTAAACCACACAGCCCTCTGACTCTTCCCAAAAGGAGATGGCAGTAAATTAGCAGGGCAACAACAAGAAACTTCACACTTAATTGTTTGCACCAATACCCACCTTGTCTTTCGCTTCTGCTATTGAGTAAAAGGAATTTAAAATATCACTGGATTGATGTTTCATATTCTTTGTGTACTGGTGAAAGCAAAAAGCATGAGAACATCCAGACCAAGGGAGTTTTACTTTACAAGCAGTATTTTTAACTATAAAATAAATTAAAAAACATGCTACCAAAAGAATCATTGACTGTTAAACTTTAAACTAGAAAAACCAGAATCACTAGAAAGAAAAATAACAATTTAGGGAAGAGGTTAATGATGTGCTTTCATGTACTGCTATAGAGTTCAGCTTTTCTAATGTAAATAGCCCAAATTCTTCTTTGAGTGCTTAATTTCTAAGTTCATATTCTATCAAACATCCTGCCAAAATTCAGTCTGAAAGTCTTTTGGCAAGATCGCATGAAATCAGAATTTTTCAAGATTGTTTCAGGTTTTGGGGTTTTTTTTTCTGCATGCAAAAAGAGAAAAGGAAAAGCTTCAGGCTTTTTTCTTATAGTGAGATTTTTTTTTACTCTGTGTTAATGAGTGGTTCCAAACCCCTGTGCTTCCACCCAAACACATTGCAAATGTTAACTTCATGCTAAACTAACAGACTTTGTCCAGTCTGGCTGCTGGGTAACTACAGTTGCTTCTTGCAAGCCAAGAACACAAAAGTGGGCGCCACTGGATGAATTGTTGCCCTTTCAGCAGCAGCTCTCTCCACGACCAGGGGATGGCATTTTAAACCCCATGCACTCTGCTCTGCCCAAGACTTTGGAGCTGAGCTTGGCACCATGTTCTGGTTTTGTGTTGCATGTACCAGGCTTTCCTTGCAAAGGAAGGAGCGACAGGAGAGCTCAGCCCAGGTCCAGTAGGGAGAGTTTCTCTTCAGCCAGAGCCATGGGGAATTCTCTGCTCACATAAATACCAGTATGCTTCTCAAGGGCTGCTCAGCAATGTGCCTGGAAAACTCAGGAATTCAGATATCAAGTATCATTCAGTACCACTTCAGCATTTTAGTGCTATGCAAAATTTTAGGGAGAAAAAAATGCATAGCATTTTTACTGACTGCTTTAGGAAAACAAATCTCTCATTTGCACTCCCTTCTTGAGAAGGACCATTATACTGAATATTAAATCCATGGAAATATGCTTGAGTTCAAATCTATCTGGAAGATTTAACCTATTGCCGAAGGCTGATGAGCTGCAAGTTTTAATACGCAGTTGGATTATCTGAGCTCTACAGCCACTTTCTTTGATGCTTGTGGCAAACCTTCTGCCCTGGAGAAGCCACCCCTGCCCCTCCAGCCTTAGCCTGAGCTCATCTGCCAGGCTGTGGTCTAGCCTGTTCTGTGTGTGAGCTGGACATGTGCATCATACATGTCTGTCCTTCCAGCTCAGCTGAGACGACAACAGGAACACCAGTGACGTTTGTCAGAGCCCTAAGTTATACCTTTTTCCTTTGTTCTCCCACCTGTTGTTTGTCCCAAATGTCTTTGAAGGTAATGAGATGTCTGGGCATATCAGTTTGCCTGCAGAATCCAGATTCTGTCAAGATATTAATAATCAATCTTCAAACTTCTTTGAGTACTATGTCTAAAAAATAATACTGGTCTTTCCTGTTCTGCCCTTATGGAATTTCCTGTTTTTTCTTCATTTTGTGCATCCTGAAACCAGTCAGACCTGGACTCTGGTGACTCTGTCCTGGACAGATGTAGTGAGCCGTCTGCATGGGCAGCTTAGGTAGAGGATGCAACCCAATCACCACCCCAAAGCCTCAACTGTAAGATAATAGCCAGCAAAAGTATAGATGACCAGTAAAGAAATTGATGTAGTGTTGATCACACATGTACACATCTTCTGATTTTTTTCCCCATGCTTCCTTAAAAAAAAACCTCAAGACAAAGCCAGTGACTGCAAAATAAGTGTAGTGGAAACACTGTAGAGAATGGCATCCTGGAGAACAAAATTAAATATATTGCAAAATTAGTTATGAGAAAGCCCTTAGTTTGCAATATGCATGTTTTTCTAGACAAGATCTTGCTCAATAAGTATGTGTCCAACTGGCTAAAATTTTTCTTTTTGATCTTCCTAAAATGAAGGCACATGCTGGGTTTCATGGATTTTAGCTTTTTAATGCCAATGATTAACAAATACTTCCTACTAGGTAAGGAGCAATCAAAGGATTGCAAAAGTAATCCTGACTGCTTAAATATTCTAATACATCACACAACCATATTTTTGCTAACCTATGCTAACCTCCAGTTTGCAGTAGGACTTGCTGTCATTTCACACTCAGCAATGAAGGCTCTTTGCAATCTGTGTTCAGCAGTTCTTTCACAGGCAAGAAGATGATTACCCAGAAGAGAAGAGGATCTAAATGAGGGAAGTAGAGAAACCCTGGAAGTAGAGAAACTCTGGATGTAGAGAAACAAGTAGCAAAGCAAGAATGAGCATGAAGAGCAGTGAGTGGTCACTTCACACTGAAAGAGAAGTCTGATTCCTTTTGCCTTAGTGAAGCAAAGAAGGGATAAGATCACTTGATGTAGCATTTAATTGGACAGAAGTGCCATTTATTTTTGTAAAAATGAAGTACACAGCCGTATTCACTGTCTTCTGCTATAAAAGAGCCTTTGGAAATCCTGAAGCTGGGACTGCACTTTGTCTCTCCTGTGAATGGGGGAGGACAACCATGTAGCAGAAATATTGCCTGAGCTGAGGGTTTGCAAGACTGCTGCATCAACACTGCTATCTCAGTACAAACCTCCCAGCTGGGGTTTCCTTCTTTGCTTTACAACTGGATCACGTGGAGGTTTAACCCTTCTGTTCTCATTCACACAAAGCTGCACACACCGCCACAGAGAAAAATCCTTGCGATATGGAACTTACAATGTCCCCTCCACCCCAAGGCCTCAGACCAACCAAAAGCAAGGCATCACACAGAGGATAATCCCACTAGGCTGACAGGACGCAGCAGAAAACTTCCAGAGATCTGTGCTTCAGGAGCCAGCTGGACTCCTTGCTGGAGGAAGGGCTTGAGAGCAGTGCAGGAAGTTCAGGTGTCTGCTGTTTCCATTCCCATTCTGTTGCAGCAGAAAGCAGAGAAATCTCTGCTAAGATTTCTTTTGTCTGATATATTTGGTAGGGTAGAGAGAACAAGGAGAAGCCAACTTAGTCCAAGAGGTCACAACCCTTAGAACTAGTGACTTCAGCAGAAGTTAGGAGACAACACAAACTCTCCTTGCTTCCTGCGCTTCTGTAGAAACTCACTGCTCCCACACATAGCAAGGACTTTCGGGCCACAAGTGCAAGAGGCACAGATGCATCCTCATGCAAATGAGAATGCAAGTATTGCTCTGAGGTGATGAACATAAATATGTTTGGCAAACAAGTGCTTCCTTGTATGCATGTAATGCTTGGGCAGAGCTTGACTGTTCTTTAAAATTATCTTATCCAAAACTGTGGCATCAAAGCAGTGCAAAACCCAGTGAGGAAAACCCAAATAAACCTTCAAATAGCCATTTGTTAAGTACACCCTATCAAGCATTACAATAAGTGAGAAATTACACTGTTTGGATGTGAACTAGCAATTGCCTTGAATAGGACCATCAGGTAGCCTGTCCATCTTCTGAGGATATTCAACTTTTCTACCGTGTCTAGAAAAGATTGGCCCATTGCTGTAATTGCACTGTGTTGATAAATGGCAGACATCTGATTTAAAAGCAAGATCAGATAACTGCAGTGAGATCACGGGAGCAGAGGTAAAAGGGCATCGTTCAGCTGCTGCAGAACTGAGCAGAGTGACTGCAAGCCCTGTGCTTGGGCCAGGCCCTGTGTCCTCTGTGTGTGTCCTGTATGCTGGTTTGTGGCTGCTGTTGAGCAAGGGCTCAAGAAGGTGACACTTCAGGCTGCAAGTCCCAGAGC
Organism: Pardalotus punctatus; assembly: GCA_013400915.1. Classification (NCBI taxonomy): domain Eukaryota; kingdom Metazoa; phylum Chordata; class Aves; order Passeriformes; family Pardalotidae; genus Pardalotus; species Pardalotus punctatus. Next base: position 202,505 of record VZTX01006726.1, read on the forward strand.
TCTGGCACTCTGGATATTGTTGCTATCATGTGAAGCACTGCTTTGTTGGTACCTGCTTGAATAGGTGTTGATACTACCTGAAGCAGCTAAAGAGTCAGGTCAGAGGAGACAAGAGGTTTTCTCTCTTGAACTGAGCAGTGTTATATTCCAAATTACTACAAATAATATCAAAATCTGGAAGTGCCCTTTCAAGAGGCATTCAGCACACAAAATAAAGTTTTCATGTTCTGTGAGCAGAGTTTTTCAGGGAAATTGTGGACTACCTGGAGAGAATGTCTGATTCCTTACTGCTTTGGTGACCAGGAAACCAGAGAGGCATTTTAATGTACACAATGTAAAACCAGAAATGAGTTCTGCATCATTTAAGCAAGACTTGGTTTCATCAGAACAAAAATCCCTATGCCTTGTAAAAGTGTCAGTGTTCAGAAAGAGAACCACCATACTCATGCATACTAAAATCAGTCATGCCCTTGGAATCACCTTACTGAAGTCATCATCATTTGGGGTAACTAAGAATCAAGTGATATTTGATGCAATCCTGAAAGACGTCCCTGCCAGTGCCTTTCAGAGGGTTCTGTGATGGGATGTGTTTCAGGATTGTGTTAATGTATTCTGCATTCTTAACTTCTCATGCAAGTATCTGTGTACTGTGAGGCAGAGTGAAAAGATGGATTTGTACTGTCTCAAACAGATGGGCCAGACACTGCTCCAGATTGAAGTTTATGAATCTCTTTATACTCATGTAAAATCAAGTCAGATGCAAAGAAAATGTACCAGGGTATGGCTCAACGCTTCAGGCTTCATTCCTCTTCTCCCATCTCAACACTGCTGTTTTAGAAAATAGGGCAAGTGTAAATAAATGTAAATTCTCTACAATATCATCACTGCACGTCTCCAGAGGATACTGGGGGGTTTCCAGTATGGGATGCCTTGTGAAGTCTTCTACTGAATGTGGATCAAGACAAGAACATTATCACTATGAAAACAATCAGGTATGCAGGGCTAAAAGCTGGAAAAATCATGGATTTCCACTCTTACAAAAACCTCCTTTTCCTGCTTTGTAATTTTCAAACTTACACGTTATCCAATAAAACAAATGCATTAAATAATGCATTGTTTATAGGGCAACAGTACCTAGGAGTTATTGGACTGTATTTGGGGGAGGTCCTGTACAAAAACAAAACAAAGTGACAACACCTTTGTGCTCTGTACCCCTATGATTATTCGTGTGCTAGACAATAACTAGAGATAACAGATGGGGAGTGCAAAGAAAGATATAGTGGGAAACTATCCATCAGCTTCTTACCCAAAGTGGTGTGAAGAAATTCTAAGGTTAATGCAAGCCCTGCAGCTCTGTAATAGGTCTGATATTGCTTCCAATAAAGCAAAACTTGCTTGCAAGAGGGAACAACAATAGGAGAACCAAAGCAGAAATGAGAAGGGGAAAACTAGAACAGCAAGATGAAAAAAAATCCACAAAACAAACCAACCAACCAGCAAAATAAAAAAAAATTTAAAAAAAGGCAAACAAAAAAAGACAACAAAATACACAAGGCAGAAGAGGGAGAAAAATAGAGATGGTAGTTTTATAAATTTAAGGCTCAGGTGCTGCTGTGACATGTAACTTCAACTGCTGGCAGAAAATTACGTGTAAAATCCATAATTTTTGCATTTGTTTCTAAAAGGGTGAATGAAAAAAGGCAGAGGTCTGTCTCAGTGGGGGTGGTACATCTGTTTTGTGGTGATTAACACATCTCTGCTTCACTACAGATAAGTGAGGGTTCACAGCACATTCCCCTGCTTTTGACATGGTACCACTTCCACCTCATGAAATGGCTTGCACCTGACATGATTTGGAAAACAGGCTCAAATTTGGAGACCTGAAGCCTGCTCTACCCCATCCCTGCCTCCTCCTGCCGTGACTAATCAACCCTGTTGATTTTAACAGACGGGTTTTTTTGTGCTTATAAGCTGTATTTTGTGCTTATGATGACTTCAGAGCAAATCACCTTTGGCTCCTGTCACCTAAAGCCATACAATGCAGGTGTGCCAATTCAGAGTATTAAAAATCAACTAATTCTTGTAATTTTGCATTTATAAAACTAAAGCACCCCTATTCATATGGATATTGTCCAAAACTGTGTATATTGTGACTGTCAAAAATCTTGTGTGTGCTGATGTTCCAGACTTCTGGCACAAATTCAGAGCATTGGCATGTATTAAGGCATCTCAAAATAGGTGGAAGCTCCTTTTAATCATCTTGGACATAACATTTTTGCGGGTATTTTAGAAAATACATTTGGAAATTATGGGACCATTTCCTTTTCTGTAAGAAAAATTAATGAATATTCACTGAATGGCTTTCTGCAAGTTTTCCAAATGTATTTAAAGCTAAAAGTCTCATGTTTAAAGATGAGATAGGGTGGTTTTACAGATTAAAAACAGAAGCAGCAGCTTCTGACACTCCATTTATTCTATTAAAACCAACACTAACTCAGTTAAGATTTCCCTTGAAAATTTGGTCTCTTATGAAAATAAAAAATCAGCTACTGAAAAACAGAAATGAACAGCCTACCCTTATTTTCTTAGTTTAGCATCATTCAGAAAATAGGCAATTTTAAACCCAGTATCAGAAGTTAGTGTGATTCTTTAGGTTCCCAATTTGGGAAACAGTGGGAACAGAAAGAAAGAGGCTCTTTCAAAGGGTAATTCAAAACAGGACTCTAAATTAGGCTACTTGCTCTTCATACATTTTATATACTTGCAGAACTGAAAGCCTGGAGATGTGCCTCTGGGTCACTGAGCTCAGACTGGGCTGCAGCAAAAGGCTGCCTGTAATCCTCCTAAAGCAGGGCGCTCCAAGATTTCCCCCCTTCTGTAGGATAATCCAACAGCTTCCAGGTTAGGAACTGCCTTCTGATTTCCAAACTGAATTTTGACCTGGCCAGTATGTGCCCATCTGTTGTTTTTCCAGCAGTTATTTGGCTTCAGGTTACACATGCCCTTGTCTCTGGTGTCACCTCCTCCAGTGCAGTAACAGCCAGCAATGGTGTGTCCTGCATTTCGTAATTGCCTGGATGCAAGGAGTGAATGCAGAGCTGATAACAGACTCCTTTATCCCCTGTAAATGCAGACAAGCAAAGTGCACTTGCAAAACCTGCGATTTGGATTGAAGTCTGATTGCACCTGTGTCTCAAAAGAGATAAGGAACAGTATCAGATAAAAAGCTTTTTAATTTCATATGTAAAACAAGGTGAAAGAGTCCAAGACAGACTGGTTTTTTTGTCGCCTGGTATCAAAGGAGTAAAAAACAATTAGAAAAATAAGTTAGTGATAAACAGGAAGGCAATTACAGAAAGTTTTCTGGGAGAAGACATTGCATTTCTTTCCTGCCAGACTTCAGGTCGGATCAAAATTGGAAGGTTTTGGGGTTGGCAGCATTTCAGAAAAAAGTGTTACAAACTGACAAGCTCTTGACACACTTTAAAATGCATCGGTTGTACAATCCTCAGGCATCTTGGAGTAACAAGGGAACAAATAAAAGGAAATTTAAAATAAATTTAAAAAAAGAAGGAAAAGAAAAAGCATCCAGCATTTGTTTTCAAAACTCAGGATGGAAAAGCAATACTGAATACTTGTCATATGCACAGGGTTCTTCAGTACCCACAGAGTTCAACTGGCATTTAACTTTGAAATCATAGCACAAAGTCACATCAGGCAGTTGCACATGTGTATTCACCCCCTGCAGACTTATTTCAAAAGTAGGCAGGATTGCAGCTGAGTTATAGATAGCAATAATAGAAAGGATGGCTGCTAAGCATTTCTGATTGCAAATATCCTTTGTTTTTTCACCCTTCCTCGAATAGGAAAATACCTGTCCCAGCCCTGGAAAGTTTCTCATGGCCTACAGGCAGCAATACACACAAATTAACAGAGAATATGGAGTTTTTGAGAGGGAGCTTACCTTGTTTTGTCTCACTTTAGCAGCTGATAAAGCACAGGAATGACTTATGACTGCCTTCAGTTCCCCAGCTCCTACTGGGCAGTAACAGCCCATGGTGCATTGGAAATACCTTGTTACCTGCCAGGCACACACAGCCTGCAGACCTTGCTGCACTGAACATGTCCTTGTCACCAGCTTCTGAGGGTGCTCAGCCAGGCAGGGCAAGCAACAGCGACAGCCTTCTGGGTGGCTCAGGCTCCCCAAAGTCACACAGGTGCATGCACAGAGAATGAGTGCTCCATAGCCACATTTGCATGGCCATGAGTGAGGCAGCACCCCAACTCCATGGCACGAAACTGAGCTGGTTTTGCAATGCACAGCAGAGCACTCCTCAGGAGTGCAGTGGATGGATCATCTTTTTGCCTGGATTAGGCAGAACCTTGTGCAAATAAGTGCTTTTAGCAAACTGCTAGCTTGCATCTCAGAATAAGAAAACCTGCCAGAAGACTGGGAGAAATGGGTTAGTTCATTAATTAATTAGTCCTGTTATGGAGGGTAGTTCAAGTCCCCTGCTGTTACTGTAGTTCTGAAAGAGATGTGGCTGTTGCCCTCCTTCAGCTCTTGCCTTCCATCATTCTCAGGGATTGTCTAGACACAGGTTCAGTAAGTGGTTCAGTGATATGATGAAATGGAAAAATATTCCATTTTTTTTGTGAGGGCTTGCTAGGTTTTTTATTCTGATCACCTTGCTTGCCTGTGACTGTTCAGTCTCTGGCTTTAATGTCACAAAACCACCTGCTGGGTCTGATGGAAGAGGTAGGAAGAAGCAGAGCAGGACTGGTTTTTTTGCATTGGCAGCCTGCAATTATACCAGCTAAAGCAGAAAATCAAACTGCAAACACACACCAGGAAAAGGAAGTGAGTTACCATTTTAACTGTTTGCCTCTTTGAAAGTTGACTGGAAAGCCTAAATATAAGGGATTTTCTTTGATACAGCTGTATTGCTATCAGAATTTCTACTTTTCATGGCCATCCAATTTCCCACCTGACCTATGCATTGTAAAATCAACTTGCAGGACACTAAATTAATTTAACTTCTCTGTTCTTTTTTTTTTCCAGTTCCTAGCAGTGCAAATAATAGTGTTTTGCTATGGGAGGTGTAGACATTGAATTATTTCAGGTTTGTAAAATCCTTTGCCTTTGAAGATTAAAATGCTCATATGTACCAAGCAAACAGAAAAGTTGTTGGTTTATGAGATGTGATGTTTCTGAAAAATGGCATTTTTTTCAATGAAGGCAATTTTGATAAAATCACTTAAATTTTTTTGATCTTCTTCACCTTCTTTCAGTGAACCACAGATCTGAATGGCTCTCCAGGAGGTCACCATCTATTCCATGCCAGCTTACGTCTTCCAGTACAGGCAGGATGCTGTATGGGGTGATGTTTGTGAACTCTCAGCAGTTCACCCACATCTTTCTGCAAGTGGCTACTCCAAAATCCTCCAGCTGACACCTTCTTGATTCCTTGATGCTGTAATATTCTACACATTTAAATACCTAAAGGAAAGAAGATTTTCAAAGTCAAGTTTCTTAATATTTTAACTTATTGAGTTCCTGGTAGTTCTGAAGATAATGGGATTTTCATGTTGTTTTTAATTACAGTGACACTTCCTGTTATTCTATCCCAACTGGAACATTATCTAGATATTTTAATAGTGTCTTAATCAACATGCAATTAGGATTGTTATTTTAACACTCATTACAATAACCAAAGTAATAGTTTCCAGGAAGCTTTCACCAAATTTCCTAAGTTTCTAAATAGGAAAAAACACTCAACACCATTTAAATTATGTTTTTCCAAGAACAAAGGACTTATATTTGTGCACACAAACACATGTACACACAGGCTATGCAGACAAGTATTCTGTGTATCATCTTTCAGAAAAAGTTGGCAGAAAAAATATCTTCAGTGGACAAAAGCCAGGCAAACTAACTGAGAGGTGATATTTATGTTTGACTTATGGAATCAGATTCCACTGTGATTTCCAACCTTGCAGTGTGCTGTGGGAAAAAAAGAAAAACAGACTCTGCTGACATCCTTCTACAATTTGGGTGCTTCCACAGCAATTGCAGTAAACAGAGTCTCTTTTCCCCTACATCCAGCTATTCCCAGCTCTGTGCTTCAGCAGGATGATCTTCAGGTGAACCAACACAACTGGTTTGGAGATATGCTAAAGCCCAACTCGGTGAATTGATCTGCATTTAAGTCATCCTCCCATTCTTCTTTCTTCCCCCCTTGTTTTGTGGGTTTTCTGTTAAGCTGTATCATTTTCCTGGTGCATCTCACTGTGCTGCACTGCAGACAGTTGTATCACAATGCCTGGGAGGAATGGTGCTCTCAGTCAGAGAACTGACCAGATCATCAAACCATAGGCTCAGTCTATATTTAAATTCCACCCCAATGCTATTTCTTATTGCTATGATTATTTTTATTTAGGCTTTGGATAGTGGCAGCACTTTAGAAAGCAACTTTTTGCCCACTAGACCCAATGAAGAAAATAGTAAAATAACTCTGAAAGAATATGAGCAAATACGTGGTCGTTCCTAAAAAGAAAAACTTAAATAGAATTAATCCACACTGCTTCTATTTGTGTTATGACTAATTCCTGAATTTAAATAAATAATGAATTCCCCAAAAAACCCTCAAAACCTGTTTTCTGAAAAAACAAGACATCTTGCAAACTTCAGGTGTTAATTTAGATCCCCTAGACAAAGTGCTGTACATCAAGCTGTATATACACATCACGCCTATTCCATTCACAAAATTATCTCACATAATTGCTAGAAATTGCTTAAATTGTTCCATAGAGCAAATGTCTTCCCTTAAAAACCTGAAGTTTATAGTTGCAACAAATGAATACATATTATCTACTTGCCTTCTCCAACCCCCAGCAGCTGTTTCGCCGCTAAATAAACAGGATGTGTTCAATCATGCACAGAAGTATATAGTGCTAAGCTGGCATAAGAACTCTGCAGTAAAACAAAATGGTCAAGTTTTATAGTGAGATAATGATCATGTATGAATTAATGCTCTGAAAAAAAAGTCTTTGAGTACAGCTCTTCACTTCATAAAGGCACGTGATTAGGACATTGCTCTTTCAAAGCCATCTGCAGAACAGCACCAACTGTCTCAGTAAGGAGTTAATTTCAGAGCCTACACATGACCATGCAAATGCTCATATTCTTGCACCTTTCCAAAACAAGCAAAGGAAAAGGCAGTCCTCAGTTATGATTAGACTCTGATTTTTTTAAAATTAGTCCCATTATACTGCGCTAACAGCTTCATCAGAGGTAGGAATGACCACACACCAATGAAAGTGCAGCAGGGTTTGTGAGGAGATACCAATTTTTTTGTTAGACAGATATAGCTGAAATAAATGTGTAGCTCTTGTGTGCAAGGATCCTTTTATTTTTTTTTTTTTTTAATTCCGTTCTCCCTAAAATTAGCTTTCTGTGAAGCACTCCAGGCAGGTAATCTTTGTGTTCCCTCCTGTAAAGTGGATGGTTGATTACCACCCAAGCCATGGTTATCTCCCAGACTGGGGAACTGACTTGACTGAATAACAACCACCCCAAGGATTTTTTCTTCCAGGATTCTTTTCAGGCAGTTCATTTCCTCACAGCACTTCACTATACAGTCACACACCACTTCCGCTTGTACAGACTGTGAGAAGTCAAAGCAGCCAGGACTGGGTCTAGAAATAAAAGGTTTATTTGTCATTATTTGCCAAAGTTCTGTTTATAAGCATTCAACACATGGTGAGGCAATCTTCACACATGGTGACACTGAAGGAAAATTTGCCTTTTTCCCCATGCAACTCCTACTGATTGCTGTGAGCAAGGAGCCCTGGATCCTTTGCTGTGCTGATTCAACTCTCTAACCCAGCAGAAAGTTATTCACCTTTTGGAGCAAGGATTTTCACTGTTTACTTTTGTGGAGTTTCCCCTCACCCCGTGACAGTGATTTCAATTACCTTACAAAAAAAACCAGTGCATACCCTAGCTATCAGGAGGTTATTAGACCAACCACTCCCCTTGGGGACAATAAACCATTATACTGACTTGTTGCCTCCTTGTTTGACTCTCCTCAGTCTCGGGAGGTTTGTAAATCACTGATAAAACACAATTTAGGGAGGTCTTACATGTGATTTGGCAACATCTTGGCTTCAAGAAAGCAGGTAACAGGGTGACAATAAAAAACAAGTCTGTCACCAAACACAGATGCTGCATCTGATGTGTCTCACACACAGACAGATACTAATTTAAGGCTGTATTTCACTGAAAAATCCTGATATGTCAGTGCTTGTGCAGTGGGAAGATTTTCTTTCCATGGAAGCAATTAGCTGTGAATCGCTATTGGAGAGAAGGCACAGGGAGTGCCTTTATCTTACACAAGTAAAATAAGTAACAGCTGAGGAGCAGAACTGGACTGAACTCAATAGGCCAGACTGAACCATTTCTGCTTGGTCCCAGGGACCATTGTACAACGTCATTATGTAAAATACACCTCTAATTTCTATAACCTGTTGGGACTCCAAGGCAATTACAGAGAAACCCATATGGTTTTGCACAATGACAGCCTGCAGTGGCTACAAATTGAAACTGAAAACTGAGACTCAAGGCACAGCAGAATGCAAATAGGAAGGATCATCCAACCAGTGTCATGGAGAGGAGATGGACATATCACAGAGCCTGCACATAAAACCAGAAGAACAATAACACAGGCTTTTTCCTAAGCTCATTGGGAACTTTTGAGTTCCTCTTTACGAATGTGGAGACAGAAAAAAAACAAAAATCAAAAAAACCCAAGTCATTGGTAAAGAAAGGAGACAGGATGATATAGCCACATCTGTTTGGAGAGGCTTGATCAGGAACAGCAAGGTGCATACACTTGTATGGCATGTCCAGCAAAATGTCCAGCTTGTATGGCATGTCCAGCTGTTTTTGCAAAAACACAACCTAGAACTATGTTTTTTTTAATATCACAGCACTATTGGACAACAGAGTCTAAGAGAATTGAATGAGCATTTATTTTCTTGTCTGTAACATGGAGGAAATTCTGCTTTTTCAATCAAGCCAGTGCTTTAGAATCCTTAAAAGACCATTCTAAAACAAGTGTTTTTATCTCTTTGTTGGCATGAGTAAGAGCATCTATTAGCTGGTTGCTCTAAGAATCAGCAGCAAAATGTCAAATTAATCCTTCCCCAAAAGGTTTAGAAGATGGCATAAAAAGAAAGTGATGGTGGTAAAATAATCTATTACTTAAAGCAGTTTAAATTTACTGATGCAATTCCTAATCTCCTGATTTAAATCAATACAAAAATAGACCGGGACACTTATAGTTTAAACCTAGCTTAGCTCGTGAGTTATTTAAAGCTGCGCTTTTGAAATCAGTGACGAGCATCTACGGGTAGATTTATACCAGTTCAACAACATTTATTTTAAATTTATATCCATAGTCAAGCTAGTGCATCATTTTCATAGCCAAAATTTTCATACTATATGCATTTATTGTTTCCCGGAAAGGGGTTATTTTTTTATATAACTCTGTTTTAAATGAGGGTATATTTACTCATTAGCAAGTCTTCAAGCCTTCTTGATTGCCCATATATCTTTGGGGATGGGAAATCACAAACATTTTGCATCTGGAGAGACAGTGGAAAAAGAGCCACTTCCCTGCACACCCATCCATGCACCCAGAGTCTCTCGGTTTGGTGGAGACATCTCTGTCCCAGACAGTGCCAGTCCCCTGCAAACACTCTGCTTGTTGGATATGCAAGATTTTGCAGGTCACCAAACCTTCCACTTTTGGGTTGGGTTTTCTGTGATTTTTGTTGACTGCTCATGTACACAAAGGGTCTCAAAGGCGTGCAGGGTTTTGGGGTTACATCCCTAGCAGGGCTCGATGCTGAACGGTTTACTGGCTGTGACGGGTGGCTGGTGTGGAAACTCTGAGTCACTTTGTGCTGCTAAACCCATGGCGAGCAAGAGGCCTTGTCCTTCACAGCAGCAAGGCACTGGTCTGCAGTGTCACGGGACCCAACCTCGCTGGGGACGTGCCAGGGCCTGGGGTTGGGCAGCAGGGCTGGGCAGGAGGATGCCCTTTGGGGGAGGATGCCCTTTGGGGAGGTGGATGGACTTTGGTGAAGAGGATGCCCTTTGCGGGGGAGCATGCCCTTCGGTGCCGCGGACGCTCTTCGCAGAAGAGGACGACCTTCGGCAAGGACACCCTGTGGGGAGGCGCGGCCCGGCCGGGGCGGGCCCGAGCCCGGGGGCGGGGAGGCGGTGGCATCGGCCGGGCC